>RCUC01132752.1:0-21288 GCA_003697995.1 Taxidea taxus jeffersonii
GGGGGGGGGGGGGAGAAGGAAGCTATTCCAAAGAGAAAATAAGTCCTAATGGAAACCAATTTAAAGCATATTCTGCTGGCAGAGTACTCTTTTCCCACTGTCCTTTGTATAGTGGCCCTGTTGTCTTTGCCCTTGATGTACACACATCAGAGGTCCCCTGGTTGGGGGTCAAATGAGTTGCAAATAGAAGAGGCAAAGCCTGTGTTCTCCAGAGAAGGCAGAGTTTACAGTCAACATACATAAATGTCTGACACATAAATGTCTGAATAATTTTGAAACCATATTCTTTTCCTGCCTTCGTCTTGCATAACAGCTCTGAGACATGCAAGTGGATTTGGGGTTACATATGACTTAAAAGAAATTGCTATGTTGGCTTAATATGAAAGAACTGTCGGAGGAGTTTATTGGTAGGGAAACTAAAATCATGACAATGATAATAATATAAATCTAACATTTTTGAGCATGTATTATTACTTATTAGACTAAGAACTGTCACATGAATTATTTGAACCTTCATGACAATCATTGCTTTAGGTATTATTATAATAACTGTCATTATGTTCCATATTTCCCGATGAGAAAATAGAAGCTAAGAAAGGTTAAGTGGCTTATCCAAAGCTGCACAGTTTGTGTCTGGAAAGGGTCCATTCTTTTGCCCTGGATTCCTGAGCATCAAAGTCCATAGCCTTAGCCCTGTCCTTACTGCTACTTTCTGTGCATAGAAATCACATGGCTACAGGAACTATAAAAAGATAAAAAGACTTGGCAATCCCAACTTTCAGTTTGTATCTAGAACTACAAAAGAGCAAATGTACTTTGGCAATTTTCTGGTGAATTTGATCTGTGACTAGAGGTGAGCAAATTAATCCATCCTACCCACTGGCTTGGTGATGACTCATTTCTTACTTCCTTTGAACAGTGTCTCAAATCTGTTAGTCAGAGAAGTCCTCACTCCTGGTGGGTAGGGGGTGATTTGTTCAATTCTTCCATCCTTCAAACCAGAAAACATTCCAGCTATAATCTGAATGTGTATCCTGGTCTTGCAGTCCTACCAGAGGGCTTCGTCACTCACAGCCGCTATTTTTTACAATAGAACCCACTCACACCATCATAAGAAGGTGTGTTCAATGATACCTAATTATACTTGGGTCACTTTTTTATGAGCATTTTAAGAGTTTGTCTTTTTTCAAAGAGTTCTTAAGAAAATCTACTACTCTGACTGTGTCCTTGATTCAAATATGAAAAAAAAATAGCTATACACATTTATGACCCTCAGAGTATAAACATTTGAAAATAAACATAGTAGTTTCAACCAGAATCCCTAGCATAGAAAGCCCATCAGAAGTTCAAAGAGAAATTCCCTCCTAGACTGTAAGGTATGAAGGCAGGGAGGGTGGAGGCCCAGCTGACCATCGAATGTTCCAGGCTTAGCGCGGGCTCTGCACGCAGCCAGCAATCACCAGAGTTTGGAAGGTATAAATACAGAGCTACACCTCACACTCATTCCCTTCATAGCCTCTTTCTCAAATTCAGAGGCTAGCACTGTGGGCTCATGGGGAAGAAATTACCCATAGTAATTGATTCTAGTTTACAAACTCTTGTCCTGGGGCTATTTTTATAAACTGAACTTCCGGTTTGATCAAATGGCTCCCTAGGCCATTCTCGTTGATGAGTGATTACAGTTAGAGCACTGCACCACATGCACAGGGTTCTGACCTGAAGGTGGGTTATAATCTCCTCTGTGGAGTGTGGTGTTCTTTTGGCCTACCCTGGATTTTGACCTGCTTCTAACAGATGCCCACTGGCCTTAATAAGCTGTCAGTCAAGATATTGGGGTTTCATAGAAGGTGGTTTTAGCAAATTTGGGATTGATAGGATGTCCCAAAAATAAAAATTAGATTTTACTATGTTGTGCTACTTTGTGTTGGTAAATTTTCCTTTTAAGCCTTTTATTTGGGTTTCTTAAAACTCCAAAGTTGATGTAATTTCTTCTACTTCATCATGTGGTGCAGAGGCTCTCCCATTCCTACCCTGCCAAGCAGATCACGAACTCCACCCCTGCCAAGGGGATCCTGAGAGAGATAGGTAATATACATAACAGGGAAAGAAAAGAAGTCAGAGAGTATACGTTTTTTTTTCTCTTCAGCTCCTCTTATAGGCCTGTCCTGATTTCTTGTAGGTCTTGGGCCTGTTTTCAAGGCTGCACTCAGCTTTATGTAAATCTAATAGTTCCTTCTTTCCATGAGCTCTACATCACACATCTTAATGCCAAATAAATGTTTCTGCCGTTCTTGTCACTATGGCTTTCTTACTGGGTTTGTGTGCATTAGTAAGTGCAATGGCAGAATCTCATTTCTTTGAATAGCTTCACAATTTTCGTGCACCTACCATAAAAACAAGCAAATTGACACCCTGCCAGGAGTAGCCAGAGGAGATCTTAGAAGAGTTCGTAATGACACTGTTGCCATATTGTATGCCTGTAAATAATTCATTAAGTCAACCACCCTTTTGTTTTAAGCAAACACAAGCAGATGCCTTTTTAAACTGGATGCAGACAACAGTCTTCAGAAAGACATTATTGTAATATGACACTTAAAAAGAGCGTACTTGCTTTATTGATTTTTGCAGTGGTAATACACGGTGATTACTTCTGTTATCCATTTTGTTTCACTCCCGGGCTTTGTCCTTCACTCTTATTATTTTACACTTGTGTGAGTATGTGTGAATTTTTACTTTTAATGGCAGGAGTATGCAAAGGTAATGAGATTAATTCATAATCAGTCAAGTAAACCCAGGCGATCTTCCTGGTCAGCACTGTCTGCCGGTCTGTGATATTCGCACCAGGAGCAGAATTCTGCTGAACTCTTGATTCGGAAGAATATATGTTACCAGCTAATTGAGGGAAATGCAACAATTTCCAAAAAGGAAGCATCTCTGTCATATTTAAAGGGTTTGTGAGTCTTTTAGATCAACCATATAAGAGAGTTTGGAGCCAAATATCACTATGTTGGTATTTTCTAAAAGGTAAGATTTGTCTGTGACGTCAGAACAATTTGCTTGTTGAATTCTGTGCTTATTTATCAATATCTTGTGTTGTTCCAGGAAATAGTTTGTCTGATTCACCCCTTGAAATAATTGTTTTTAGAATCTGTTTCCAATAAACTGACTTATATTGGATAGTATAGTAGTTCATAATCTCAGCTGTACATTAGAATTACATGTGTGACCTTTTATACGATACATATGCCCTGCTCTCAGGAGTTTGATTTGATTGGTCTGAATGGGCCCCAGGCAATAGATTCTATAAAAGTTTCCCAGGTATTTCTTCTGTGCAATCATGCTGAGAGCTGACTCAGGTAATCTCTCTATTGACCAGAAAGTCTCATTTATGTGGGGATGGTCGTCATAACTGGGAAATTCTGAGCATAACTGAACCTAGTTATTCGCAGATAGTGGATTTTAATTATTATCATAATAAAGATATATACAAAATTATTGGATGTCAGAACTAGGAGCAAAATTGGAGAGCTGCCTTCTCCGTGGTATAAATGAATAAAAAATCCTAGAAGATCCCAGAAGATTGCAGTGCTAATTAGAGTTAAGTCCAAATTAGAATCCATATATCTCAGATTTCTGGTCCAGTTACTCTTCAATTATACATGAAATTTGCATTGGCTAAAATAGAGATAAATCTAAAACCATTGGGTCTAATATAGAGAGATCAAGAGATGTACAGAAAAGGAAGGAATCAAGGGGGTTGTGAGAAGAGGCAACCAAGTCTGGAAGGGAACAGAGAAAAGACACACTGAAGAGGTTAAAGAGTGAAGGGTGAGCTACTGAATTGGATACTGAACAATAGCAGTATAACAGCAGGGACACAAGACAGAGTCCGACTAAGAGAACTTAAGAGTCAAGGTAAATCCTTTGTGAAAAGGCACAGAATTTACAGCAACAATAGTGGAGACTAAGGTTGCTTCTTAGAATTTGTGAATGAGAGGCTCCCTATAAACACTCAAATTATATTTTGAATATAGATTGGCATGGTCCATAGGCAAAGATAAGATGGTCACTCGGGCTCAAGTCAGGCAAAGATGGATGTGGGAAGCTGTTGTTGATAGTCAACACATCTTAGTAGGTGCTTCAATACCTAATATAATCCTTGGAGGAGACCTTTGTCAAGGGAAACCCTGACCAGATGTTCTGATTATCATCATTAGTGAATAGACTGGAATATTAGTAAAAGCTTTATTGGTTCCTTCAAGGCTCTCATGGTGATTAAAATGAGTGCCAGATGGCTCTCCTGACCTAGATAACTAAGGAAACATTGCCCATTGGCTCTTTTCTGTTACTATCTATAAGAAAAATTGTAAAAAAATTTTGAAAGGATCTGCTGCTACTGTCATGTCAAATGCTGGTATGATACTCACTTTGGTAAGATTATTAATTTTTATCATTCTGTGGATTATGTACATTACACAAACACATAACTTTCTTGATCTTAACCTAATAATACAACTTTATCTCCTTTTTTTTAAAATACCTTGTAGTATACACTTGCCTTCCTGGAAAACACAGATCTTAGAAATGAAATATTGTGGGTGAATGGATAGGGACAAAATAGCAGTGTAGCTGAATTGTTAAAAAAAAAAATAGTTGGAATAAATATATACCTTCTTTGTATATACATTTTATTTTTAAAAAATAATTATGTATTTTAGAGGAATCATTTGTATCTTATACACAGAGTTTCCAATTGTGTGTTCATGTAGTAATGGGTTTCCAGAAGAGAATATTTTAGATAACATAAAACCTCGGAAGTTAGAGGTAACCTTATACTCACTCCTAGCCACCTACCCTGTAACTTAGAATCATGCATAGTTAGTTGTTTCTAATTGCTTTGAAGAACTAATTCAATAATAGAATCCTCATTCTCACGTAGTCTTCCAGAAGTCAAAGCTTCAAGTTTTGTCATGGTCTTTCTGTAGCAGAATGTGTTGTTTCAGTGCATTTGGTTATTTAGAGAAATATTTAAGAATTCCATAATTCATTTTAGCCCTGGGCATTACTAAAAGTCTAATCTTGATAGTGTTTGAAATTGTGTCATTTATGTGAGATCTACGGTACATTGCATTTTTTTTTTTTTGAGAGCAAGAAGAACAAGCACTGAAATCTCTTTCAGAGAGATTTACAGCATTAATAACCCTAGGCTATTTTAAGTCACAATCAATCTTTATGGAAGAAGTACAGAGATTATACAGCAATGCTTCTATTTTTTTTCTCCTATTTTTTTTTTCTCCTGGAGTTGCAAACTGATATTTCACATGTAAGTTATTAGAAGAAAACAGTGCATTCACACTTCAAGAATATGCCTAAGGTCATTACTTCCTTTTCTTTATTCTTTCCATCTGTGCTCAGATGTTCAATGAAAAAAAAAAAAACAAAAAAAAACAAAAACACTCCATCAAGTCCAAGCAGGGCCTGAAATTTAGACTTACTTTGCAGTCAGAAGTACAGTCTCCCACATAAAGAAAACAGATCATTAGTTTTGTGAGAAGAGACTGAAAATGCCCATAGATGGAGTGAGATTCTAAAGACATGCATAGGAATATTTACAGCAGCATTATTAATAACAGTCAAAAATTGGAAGCAGCCTTCTAGTCCACAAACAGGAGAATTAATAAATTGTAGTATAATCATATCAAAATATCCATCTACAATAAAAGAGAACAAAGAGCTGCTACTCCCAACTATATACTGAAGCACATTAGGGAACTTTCTGCAATAATGGTGATCTTTGATGTCTCACTAGGGGTTGTGGTACCATGGATGTGTGCATTTTTCAAACTAAGAATGCACAATTAAGCTGTGTTTTTTTTGCTGTCAATTTGGTATCAAAAGAAAAAAAACTGTAAACAAACATTGAACTCCAGCTAATGATACGCATGATGAAATATTTGGGGAAAGTGCACTGATGTCTACAGTGCACTTTGAAATGCATCAGAAGATAAGATGGATGGATTGATTGATATCTAGAGGGATGGATAGACAGATGGATGGATGATGAAGCAAGTAAAGTGTTCATGGTAGACTCTAGGTGATGGGCATACACATGTTTGTTGTAATCTCCTCTGAACTCTGCTGCATGTTGAAAAAATGGGAGAAAAGAGTCAGTCTTGAGAAAAAAAAATCCTCTATAAATCTATAGGTGACTTTCCCAAGAAATTTTAGCCTAATGAATGCTGTCTCGTATATTGAAATACATGGAGATGTCACAAAATATAGAGCTCTAGTAGCAATGTTAGCCTGAGGGTGGTTGAATTTAGGACCTTATCATGCATGTCTGAATTGTGACTCTTACTAAGGTGAAACACTAGGATGTTTCTTTCTACATAATACAAGCTTATCCTTGGGTTTTTTACTTCAAGTACACCCCATTAACTGATGCTGATGTTTTTCTAAATTAGAGACCAAAGAGAAATGAAATCATTCTTAGTTCCCAAAATCTCCTACTAGATAGCAAGTCTTCTGTTTGTTTTTTCAGGTAAGATTGGTGTTTGGCTTCCTCAGTGGGGGAAAAGAAAGGGTTTTCTATTCACCCTCTCTTAGGAAACAGCCATCTAGAAATGCTACAGGTTCTCTCTGCTGTCAAAAAAAATCTGGTCATGGGACTTTTCAACAATAAGTAAATACACTGATTTATCTGGAGCCTGGTTTGTCTCAACATGATTCCTTCAAACACCTCATTACTAAGTTGCTATTTAGTTTCTTGAAGGCTGTTGCCATCTGCAACTTTCATAGCTTTTAAAAAATGAAGGACAGTCCATATGTGGGCTATGGAATGATTGATAGTAGAGTCACATTTTTTCAGTTTGTGACAAGAATGACAACTTTCTCAAGGCACTGTTCATTGTAAGCCAGATTCAACATATCCTTCCCAATGTTGCTTTTGACTTACATTTCTCTGTTGCTGAATAAATGATCTTTCCGTATTATCTTATAAAATACCAGATCTTTATGTAATGTCTCCAACCTTTTAACCTTTAAACCTCCTTGGCTTATTGCTCTGACCCTGACTTGCATGGACAAGGACAGAACTGTTTTAGCAGCAGCTGGAATCTCTGCCCTCAGTTTGTACCAGTTTATTACTGATAGAGTATAGATGATATGCAATTGCTTTGCCATAATTTCTCAAGACTGCTCCTAACAACATTTACCTACACAACTATTAAAGCTAAGAAATTTGGTGCAAATTTTACTGATGATAATAATAGTTATTTATATATGCCATTTCATCATTGTCCATTATGGTTCAGGCATTTTGCCAGTTAACTAATCTATCTTTTTCTTTTCTTCACCTATGTGTATCTTAAAAGAGAAAAAGAATTGATTTTGTGTCCACTATCCTTTCATCCCCTTTGCCCCAGATTTTCTATGCCAGAGAGATGGGGCTCCTTGGACAAAGAAAAAAGTTTCATCAAGCAGGAGATATAGCCACTAATGTGTTATTTATGTAATAAGATTTTTTTTTTTTTTTGATGAGAAGACAGTTGGGATGCCAAAGATGGATAGTCTCAACATATGCTCCATTTAATCTCTTTGATTGTTAAAAGTCAGACTGAAAAACAAACAAACAAAAATTAATCTTTCTTTAGTAGCAAGAGTAGGAGCTTCTATACAAATTAGCTGAAATAGTATTCATTCTCTACAAATAGCTTGTAATATATCCAAGAAAAAAATAATTTCCTTTTATCTGTCATTAAAAGCCATGAACCTTGAGTATATAAATGAATCACATGTGCTCCTTTATCTTTATTCTGTCCTTTACTCTTTTATCTTTCCTTATAAATAGAAGTTTTTACATGAGAAAAAGCTGTATGATTATTCTGATTTATTTAGTACCAAGTTTATGTCTATGCATGTCATTTTCACGAGCATTCACACAAATCTTTGATTCAATTAGCCATCTGGGACAAAGAGCCTTTCTTTTCCGCAATATTAGGTATTTGGGGGACTTCAGTTTTGTCTAACTGTATCTTTGTAGTCTGATTTTTCGCCCTTGTTTATATAATCTGTGGTACATTTTTTGGTTTATTCCGTACCCCCCATAAAGGTCTGTTTTCATAATACAGTATTTTACAACCAGAAGGGACCTTTGAAATTCCTAGTGTAGAACTCTTCCGATTATATAGAGTAAGATCCAGTGCTACGAAGTAACACTTAGAACCCATATATCCGGACTTCCAGTCTAGCTGTCTCCTTTTTCAGGGCTATATGTGATTTTATTTTTTTTATTAAATTTTATTTATTTATTTGACAGGGAGAGATCACAAGTAGGCAGAGAGGCAGGCAGAGAGAGAGAGAGAGACAGGTAAGCAGGCTCCTCATTGAGCAGAGAGCCTGATGTGGGGCTCGATCCCAGGACCCTGGGATCATGACTGGAGCTGAAGGCAGAGGCTTTAACCCAGGTACCCCTGGAGCTATATGTGATTTTAAACTATTCTTATTCATCAGCTTCTGACTAATCCACAGGCAAGGCAGCTATTAATTTTCTATAAAGAAAAGAGATAGTTAGGTACATTAGGATTTTAAAGACTGCTTTGGAGTTTATTTCTCTCACGGAGTTCAAGAATGTAACTTGAAAACTAAACTTTTTAAAGTAATTAGAAAGGCGCTGTGTAATATCATCTCCCTCCTTCTCTCTCTCTCTCTTCTGTATATTCCTTCTCTATTTTTCTCCCTCTTCCTCTTTCTGTCCCCACCCCTCACCATACTACTATACTAGACACTAAATATACAAAGATAGATGAGGCATAGACCCTGCTTTGAGGAGTTCATCCTCCTTAAGGAAGACAGGGAAGTAAATGTATGTGATGTGTGAGCTCATCAAAGAAGAGAGACTTAGAAGAATGACCTGGGAATGCTTCCTGAATGAGGCACACTTGAGCTGAATCTCCAAGGATGAAGTGGAATTAGCATGTAAAAAATAGAAGGGATATCATGGTAGACGAATATCATTTGCAGCAGACAAATAAATGCTAAGCCAATAAATTTTCTTTTTATATCCAATCTGATAGTCCTTAAAGGACTGCCACATTTGCTATCACAAATATACTCACTATATTCACCCTTTTCTTCTCACCAAATATATGTGCGCAGCAGTTGATACTAGAAGAATTGGAAAGGGAGGGGCACCAAGAGGAGAATATGGAGCGATTACTGAGCATGGAGTTGATAAAACCCACTATCGGCTCCACTCCTATGTAAGTTTCTGATCTTGAAAATAGCATTTACCTCCTCTCAAGTAATTTACTCCGTTGAAACCTTTAACTGAGAGAATAATATCTTCTTTGTAACATATAATGGTAATATCAGATGAGAAATAGGGAAGTACTATACAAAATATATAGCATCATGCAGATAAGCTATTGTTATCTACATGTAATGGACCTATAACAGCTTTCTATGTGTGCCGGTAGTGTTCTGTTCATCTGTACCTCTGGGGGATGGAGAAAGTTGGTTCCACATCCCAAAATGAAAAACACATGTCCATTCAGTATATAGGATTTGTACTTTTCCTTTATACTTCTTTTAACATTGGTAATACTTAATGTTTACTTTTTCTGTTAGGTCTGAAATTGTCCTATTTACTTCGGTCTTCCTGTACCTAGTAAATTTCCCAAGAATATTCTGAAAGATAGAAATCATCATAACCCTCACTAAATATTTCCTGAGTAAAGAATGGAATTTTTAAGCCTGTATCATATAACCAACTGATCTACTTCTCCCTAGCCCCGTAGACCTAATGTTTTAATATATTGTACACAAAACAATATTTGTTGGAAACGTGAATTTTCATGGGTGTTTTCAGATGGTACCTTTGGCCACCTGTGATCCTTTCTGACTATGCATAGGAATACTCTTAGCCACCTTCCATTTTTTCAGTAAATATTTGCTAGATATGTAGATATGTATAATACAGAGTTATAGCATTGAATTATACAGATAAGTAGGAAGTATCTAATTAAGGCGCCTCCTATCTTATATAAAGTGATCTGACCGTACAGATGTCTAAGTGTGGAATGCAGAATTCAGGCAAAACAGCACAGCAGTTTAAAGGGAGGAGAGATGTGGGATGGTCAGAGAACGGTTTCATAAAGAGCTATAATAACAGCTAACTTTCAGTGAATGCATGCTGAGTGCCAAGCCTTGTTATAAGCTTTTTACATATGTTAACTCATTTGATGCTTGCAACAACACTTGAATTAGGTACCATTATATTCTCCATTTAAATACAAGGAAATTGTGGCTGAGTGAGGATAAATAACTTGCTAATTTAAAGAGCAGAGCCTGAATCAACAGTCTTGGGCCAGGGCGTCCTTTGTAGTTACTCTCCTGTGCCTCCCCCAGTACCACATTCAGGGCTGTGTCGGGTGTGTCCGCTCCCATGAAGGATGGGTGAAGAGTGGGAAAGAGCAAAGTCATGGAGATGAGATGGGAACAGCCCAGATGGAATGCAGGCCTCCTGCTAAAGAACAGTGGAAGTCTTGACTGGAAAGTTCAGATGAACTCACACCAGGAAGCCTTGAGTGATAAGCTGAGTAAATAGATCATGTTGTTGAGGCAGTGAGGACAGGTTACCAAGTTTTTAGTCTAACTTGAAAACATTAACATGTTGGTGTGCAGAGGTTTGCAAGTCAACCTTGCCTTCAAGTCAACCTTTATTTGTCCAGAAAGAAGACTATGCCCATTTCTGGAAACCCTGCTATTGGCCGCTGCCCCACCATCTACTGCCATCATCCTCAAGAGCACCTCAAGACTTCATGAGGTGGCAGGCTAAGCCGGTCTGTGACTTTGAACCCTCTGATGAGAGCAACAGTCAAATCTACATTAAACTTAAGACTTCACCTTAAGATTTTTAGATAAAGGATGGAGTTGAGTACGACTAGAAGCTAGCCTGAGAATGAATGTACAGGGTAGAACACAATGACAGTAATTAATAGAACTCACACCCTCATAATATCATTGGCTTCTGAAGCCCCCCTAACTTTGGGACTTTTCAGGAATGGGAACTATCTATTTTCTTTGTTATTTGAACTGGTTAGAGTAGGCCTTATATTATTTGCAATAAAAATCACCATAACTATTACATTGCCCAATGCTAAGGTCCCTTGATTTTAGCACACAGAAAAACTCTGCCTGAGCTGCCTAGCTCCTAATGTTGTCTCCTTTTTTTATGACCCCCTCTTCATGACCTTCTCACCAGGACAAATCCCAGTGATTTTTCACAGTTCAGCTCCAAAGCCCCAGGTCCCAAGTCTGTGTCTTCTTTGCCAGGACTGCTGGAGTCTCTGTAAAGCTGTGGGTGCCCAAGGAAGGGCTGTACATCATACCCAGGGCTTTCGCATCCAAGTACCCAGTGGAGGCCTCATTCTGTTCAAAATGACAAATTAAAACGAATCCCAGAGCTTTATTCTCTAAGAACATAAGACATGTTTTCTTTCTGAACGTTTCATTGCACTGTCTTCAGAATCAAGCTCTCTAAAGAATGTTATTATACCTTGAGCTTCTTGACACATTTCCTAATAATTTGAAGCTTCTGACATTTATACAATAAAAGATTGTGCTTCTGGAAAAAAAATCAATGAATCTTTTTGGCAATCGTCCTAAATCTGTAGAGATTAAATTCACTTCTCAGACATTGCTATTCCATATCAAACACAGAGTCACGCAGTATAATTAAGATAGTTGTAGAACCATATATTTCATGCCCTAGCTGTCTGCTTTAAACTATCTTGGGAAGTTCAGAAATAATAGGGAAGCTACATCTTAACCAGAGTAATTACATTTGCTAAGCAGAATGAGATGAGCAAGAGCTATGTAAAGGAATAAAATAAATCCACCAGAAAACTAAGAACTGCTACATTCATTCTGATATATAAACTGCGCTGATTAAAAAAAAATAAAAGAAAGAAAGACAGAAAAGAAAAAAGGCTCACCTCCAGTTACAACTCCCAGGAGAATGGCAGCTATTAAGCCCTATTGGTTGGTACTTACCAGATAGAGCCTGAACAATTCATACAGAAAAATTAACCATAACATTCCTGTTTATTATTACTTTAGCTGAGAGGTGGTGACATTTAACAGTTGTGCACTGCTGCTATCAATCAGCAGGCTAGAGATGTTCTCAGCATGCGAATAGGACTCCTTGGAAACCACGCTCGTCAAAGCAACCAGCTGTCAGAATTCCTCAAATTAAACTATTATTACAGTAGTATTCATTAGTCAGTTACTGGCTATTAAGATATTTTTATATTGGCACCATTGACCATGGCTGTTGCTTTTTAATATGCAAGTTACATCAACACATGATTCAGTAGTTCCGGTGAGAAGGACGGCGTCTCGCAGAGCTCAGTGTCCCGGGTTCAAGGCTGCAGCAGAGGGCTCTGGTCTTAGCCACGAGCACACGATTTTCTCTGGGAAGCTGGATGTTTGTTCTGGTGGTTGAAGTGGGGAGAGGGGTAGTAATAATATACTTCAACACTGGTATTTGCCCAGCCAAGTGATAGGTCAACATCAGAAATTATAACTCTGAAAGCTGTTATTGAGCCCCTGATGACAGTGGTTTATGCCTCCCCAGCTTGATGGTTTGGATTTCCTTTCTGTCTGTGCTCCTGGGCACATGTTTAACTTTGGCTTGAAATCCCCAATCAAACAAAGGATGTCAAATGGGGTGTGCGGAGAAGTAAGGAGGAAAATCGGCATACAAACTCTGATAGAAGAAAATGGACAAGAGTTCGGGTTCTTACTCACGTAGATATTGTCCTTGGCATTTGGAAAAGGTCTCAAACCTGACTTTTAGTTTCAGTACAAATGTAACCTAAATCATTGTATTTCAACTGGGGAAAAAAATGTGTGGTAAATACCCATTAGCCCTGAAAGATAGATGTGTTATTCATATGCATAGCACAAACGCAATCACACAGAGAAACCATGGACACTCTAGTTTCCCCCTCTCTTCCCATACATCCCCATATGGCATACAGAATGCTAGTCTTTTTTAGTTGAAATGGAGAGGATTTAGTCCAAATTGTTTATTTTGTAGAGGAAGGAAGCACAGTTCAATGAATTAGGTACCTGCCATCAGCCTTAAGATTATTTTTCTCCTCCGTTTCCTGAAACACCTTGTGAGGCTCCCATTCCACCCAGAAAACAGTGGTTTCCTGGTCCTCGCGTGCGTAAAGAGGCCAGGAGACAGTATATGGACACTCCCTGCCTCTGCTGTGAGCAAGTGTGGGATTAGTCATTTTCTCGGAACAGGAATCTGATACCCCCCAGGGCTCAACACGGGGAGGGGGGGTTAGGGCTTCACTTGATGTGTGGGAATGAGGATAATGGGCTGAAAATGGGCTATGGTGGGACTGTTTACACCATGGAAATTGGTTATTGCTATGAACTCTGGGGTCGTGCCTGCTGTTTCTTCTGGACATGTGATTGTAACCCATTTATCAGTGTACCGCCGCTTTGCTGCTGACCCTCTGTTCCTACATCCAGACACAAGGGAATGTGTTCTGTGGATGGACATTGTCACAACCACCTTCTGTAAATTCATTCAGCAAACTGCCACTGGGAACCTACCGTCTTCCAGGCACTTTGGCCAGCTCCTGCCCTTGCACTGGATAAGTAAGGACCAGCATCGAAGCCACTGTCTGCCTGTGCATCTCAGAGCAGGCCTGCATCTACCTGGAAGGAGGAAGACATCTTTCTAAATATCTCAAAGGGATTCCTAGAGCTGTGGGTCTTTGGGACATGGTCTGCAGCCCTTTGTCAAGAGGGACACCACAGTGAACAAATCACAGTTGGGGTTGCAGAGTTCACCTTCTAGGAAAGG
This sequence comes from Taxidea taxus jeffersonii, assembly GCA_003697995.1. Lineage (NCBI taxonomy): Eukaryota > Metazoa > Chordata > Mammalia > Carnivora > Mustelidae > Taxidea > Taxidea taxus. The sequence goes on from RCUC01132752.1 coordinate 13,889, forward strand.
GACAAAATGGACATGATGCCTTAAGAAGGGAATATAAGCTGTCAAGGAGACATAAGTTGGAGAGTGCTAGGAGGGGGTTGGGCTGCTGGGCATCAGGAGTTCAAGCCAGGCTTCTGTGCTCTGGGAAAAGAGCCCTCCAAACAAATGAGAACAAATGCCCAAAGTAGAGAGTAAATGTACATTCGTAGAGAAGAGAAGACACCCAGGTGACTGAAGCAGAGTCAGAAGCACAGAGAAGGGGACAAGCTGGGAACACAGATGTAAGCAGGAGCCTTTGTAGTCCATGGAGCAGGATTCGGATTTTGGATTTTGGTTTGAGTAGTGAGAGAAGCTACTAGAATGTATTAAGCAGAGAAGTGATTTGCATTTTTAAAAGAGCACTCAGGCTTTGGTATGGAAATGAGATGGTAAGGAAACGAAAGTACACACAGGAGACCAGTTACAAGACTGGATGCCTGGATGCCTTTCTCCCACACCTGAGTGCACACTCCTCAGGATGGGACTTCCTCCTTGTGTTTTAATTTTTATTTATTTCAGAATCTTGCTTCTGAAGCCCGGCCCCAGCCTCCTGACCCAATCACCACTCACCAGCCCGGAGACCCAACTTTTACCCTTGTAAGTGTTAGGGCTCTCCTTGAATTTTTGTCTAAATTACTCTTTATCAAAAACTTACCATGCTTTGTTTACTGGAAGAATTCAAAAGATAATTTACAGAGCATGGGACAATTAAAACAGAAGCCAAGGCAAAGGAAAAATGGGCCTGTTAGGTAGCAAAATTGGTTTTAGTTGGAGACCTTACAGTGGTGTTACTATGAAATAATAACCCTGGAAGGGCTGAGGGTCTAAACCAGTGGCTCTCAGCCCTGGAGGCATGTTGGGGTCACCTGACAGACTTCTAAAATTACCTGTGCCTAGATCCAACCCCAAGAGTTTTGAATTTCACTGGAGTGTTTTAAAGACTACTGGGTAATTCTAAGGGATCACCAGGAGAAAATCTCACACTTCAAAATGCCCAGGCATTTGGTCAGAAGGAAGAAAAAATGACAAAGGACTCTATATGGAGCAGTTGCAGTAACACCTATTCACCCTAAAACCTGGAATGATGAACAAGCAGCGCCATTTTTTTCCCACATGAAGGATGGACAGTTCATTTGGCAGTGGAGAGCCCAGATAGCAAAAGAAAGTACTTCTCCGGTTGCGGGGATGAGCTAAGTCTAGGTGTAGTTCATGCCCAAAAAGAGGTGGAAGCCATCTCAAATACTTCTGGAAGTGACTGTTTGCTACAAGAGATGCCTCTGCTTCCCTCTCACCCAGTTCAAGTGTAGTAATGTGCCCTCTCCTGTGCCATTCAGATGTTCAGATTTTGGAAGGAAACACACACTCGAATCAATGTCAGAAATCTCTCTCCTTTTCCAACTCCTGGCCTCAATATCTCCACCTTCCAAAAAGTAAATGTTAGTTAGGGAATGATGCCCCCCCAAAACCAGAGTTGGATAATCACAGGAAAGGGAAAGGAAATGACATGCACTGTTTTCTTTCTACCTGTCAAGCATCGTGAGCAATTTTTCTCAAATTATCTCAGGGTTATCATCAGAATAACCCGTCAGCACCATCATCTCCATTTCACAGTTGTTGAAGCTAGGGTTCCAGGACTAAGTGATTTTTTTTTTCAAGGTCTCACATCTAGAAAACACCAGAAAAGGGATCAGTCCCCAGACTCATATTCTGTTCCTTGTGCTATGCTTCTGCCTTAGACAAAAAAGGATAGAGCCGCCAAGCTGTAGAAACTGGGAAATTTGGATAATGACTCTTGGAACATCTGGAAAATTCGGAGGTTGGAGAGAGACCAATGCCAGAAAAAAATATTTTCCTTTCCCCTGCTTTTGGAGCAGAAGTACTGCATCAGGGCTTCTCAGGAGAAATTTTATATGGCATGTGGAGGGGTCCCCAGCTAAGGATGACTTTATGGAACAAACCGGTGTCACATGGGTGACAGGATGAGCAAAGGGAAGGAGGGCTGAACACAACACCAGCTACATGATAAGCACATAGCACTGAGCACCCACGAGTCATCTTCTGATGTGAATTCGTTCCTCACCTTCCTCTGCACCCCTGAAATAAAGCATTTCAGACACTAGCTCTCAGAGGGCACTTTGTTCACCCCTCCTTTGTCAAACTATCACATTCAGGAAAAACGGAAAGCCTGGCTCCTTACACGTTTACTTTACATCAGAGCCTATTTGCCACGGTGATATAGGAGAACAAGACTTTGGAATGTTTTGGTTTGATCTGGGTTTGGTGTTGGTTTTAGTTGGCAGGGGTATCTTGAGAGTGCTCAAGAGTGGACCTGTTCTTCTCACATGAAGTAAACATTTGCTGAAATGGACCAAGGAAGGGACGCTGGTGTTTTCTACCTTCTGTGGCACTTGAAGCTGGTTTATTCTGAGACACTTAGACACCCTGCTTCTAGTTAAATAGCACTTTTGTACAGAGCCCTACTTTTCATTATGAAGTGCCATTGTCATTGCTTGAAGGACAAAATGGCTTCCTCCCAGCTAACGAAAGACCTGACTTGAGCCCCTGACTCCAGTTAGTAATTATTCCTGGGCTAAACTAATGGAAATACAATCGTGCCCAGAAGAATACTTCCACAAAGGTTTATGAATGCTTTCCAGGCTGTTTCTTTTTAATTTTTAAAACTCTCACCATGATTCTCTTTAAGGCTCTATCAAATTACTTTCCTCAGTCTCTGTGAAATCCAAGTCATTATGAAGTCAGTCTCTTTATCCCTGGCTAGTGGATAGCCGTAGTCTGCCCATCCATCCCGAGTAAAAGGGTCTTTTTCTTTGTTTTATTTTGAGTCCCCAAGAACAAAACAAAGATAAAGTTGAAGACAAAGCAGTCCCTCTTTGCTGAAGGGTGGGATGGTATCCAAGGCAGCCAGACTGGTTATCTGTCAGGGAGGCTGCTTGAATCCTGCCACCTCATTGGTTTCGCGTTGTAAAGGTTGCTTTGGCCTTTCTGCAGACTTGGAGAAAATCTTATTTATGACATTGTCACATCTGTGAAATAGAGCTCTTTGATGACAACACGGCCTGTGAGATAGAAGGTAACCTTTGCTTTCCTATCAGGCAGCCAGGGAAGTTCAGTCATATCTCAGGGCTGTGAGTGATGTCATTGAAAGATGAGGCTGTTAAAAGAGAAGCCAAACACAAAACATTGGACTCCCACCGCATTCTCGCCAACAGGAAGACATCCCATTCGGGAACAAGTGCCATGGCTGGGTTGGATTACTCCGGGCTGGAACAAAGTGTGTGGATAGCTGCCAGGAAACCAAACCGTGATAGAAAAGCAAGTATGTCACCAAGTAGTTGGGTTTCCTCTCGTTTTTTTGTTCTGTTGCCCTAAGCAAGAGAACGTGAATACCTGTAAATAAAACATTAAGGCAGAGGACAAACTGAAGAAGAGACGAGGTTGAAACTAGTTTAATTTGCCAAACTTTTGACCCTTCTGAGCCACAGCCCCGAGCTCAGGCTTGAAGTAGTTGGCTTATTCTTTTTTTTATTTTTTTAAGATTTTATTTATTTATTTGACTGACAGAGATCACAAGTAGGCAGAGAGGCAGGCAGAGAGAGGGAGGAGGAAGGAGGCTCCCCGCTGAGCAGAGAGCCCGATACGGGGCTCGATCCCAGGACCCTGGGGTCATGACCTGAGCCGAAGGCAGAGGCCTCAAACCACTGAGCCACCCAGGTGCCCCTCGTTGGCTTATTCTTACCCTACCCTCCCACAGAGACAGTTCCTCTTCAGGAGAACACTTAGGCCTCCATCAGAAATATCAGAGATGCTCTTTATAATCTGCCCAATGCTGAAATAATAACTTCTCTGTGGGGTCTACTATTCTTAAATTCACTGTAAAAGAAATGATGAACTGTTGTCCTTAACCAACAAACGTGGGTATCATTCACAGTTTTTCAGCTGCCATTTCCATTTTCTGAGGGTCAATTTTTCTTCTTTTCCTTCTGGGCCCCTCTGGTGTGTTTAAGGATTAGTTATTTCTTTTGTGTATTTCCTGGACCCTTTCTTCCTTTTTTCTTTTTCTTCTTGCTGTGTTATCTTGACCTCACTCTTCACTCTTATCTGCGCCAAATGGAATTCAAGGCCAGCGTCAATCCTTGGAAACAGATTGCCTGAAGGATTTGGTGGGTGAGGAAGTCCTGGGAATTCTTGATGGAAAGGAGGTTTTAGAATTTCCCGTGGATTCTTTGTCTTCTCTGCTCTCACTAGTTCCCATCCAAACTTATAATTGAAATAGAACTGTTTTATGTATCTGCATCTGGACACAATACAGCCTATTTATGCTAGATGATTGTAAAGCTATTTGGAGTGGTGCAACATCTGGTAGAAGAGAGGGGGTTTGATACTTGTCTAAATGTGGATGTCGTAGTTTTTATTTTCCTATCCAGTGTTTGTGAAAGAGGAGGATTTTCCACATTGTTGATATAAATTGGATATTGAAATCATATGTTTTTTCAAAGCAAACATAAATGATGGCTAAGTCTGGGGATTCTGATTCAGTAGTCTATGGTGGGGATCAGTCGTGTGTGCTTTTTAAAATTTTTCCAGGTGATTCTGAACTAGACCTCTGGTTGAAAACCAATGGAGTAAACGTTAATTTATTTTATACGTGCTTTTAAACGGCCTTACTTTGATTTTTTTTTGTCTCTGCTATTTTTAAAAGAAGAGATGTATGTCAGATGCTTAACTTTAAAATAACACACTATATAATAAACCAAAGATTGGATTCTGAGTCAGAAATGTCACGGCTCCTGGGTAGCACTATTGGTTAAGCTTCTAACTCTTGGTTTCACCTCAGGTTGTGATTTCAGGGTTGTGAGATTGAGCCCCACATCAGACTCTGTGCTCAGCAGGGAGTCTGCTTGAGATTCTCTCTCTCTCTTTCTCTCTCTCTCCCTTTGCCCCTCCTCCATGCCTGCATGCATGGTCTCTCTCTCTCTGTTTTCTTTCTCAAACAAATCAGCAAATCTCTAGAAATGTGGGTTCTGATCACAATGGTTTATCTTACTCTGGGGCTTGCTATCTGCATTGGTTAAATGTGGGGTTGGTTTAGGTGAATCCCAAGGTCCCTTTCCACTTCAGCGTATATGATCCCATTTGTACCCTCATCTTGTGTGAAATGGATTGGCGGTTGCTAACAGAAATAACAAACACCTGAAAAGTTTCCTTTGCTCCTTCTGGAGGACTACGGTATCTCTAGAGTCAGAGATACCCAGGAGCTCGGCTTCCTCTGTGCGATCTGCCCCGCAAGTAATGGCTTGGTTCACACAACCTGTTGTCCAGGTGGCATGTCTTGGACTGTCAGCTTGCCTGTCAATGTCAGTCCTGTTAGATTCATGACCCCTAAAGGTGTTAGTTGCCTGATTGACCGACTGATGATGAATGACATGTATACACAATTAACTCTTCAGTCTCACTAGCCCTAAAATGAGACCCATATGTTGCTAATCTACAAACCTGTGTTAGTCTCTCTCACAGTGAAAATACAATCAGGAATTTCCAAAGAGATGGAAGGCCAGTGGTTTTTAAGCCCTTTTTCAGTCATGCAGATTTTTTACTATGATGACTTAACAATGCCTATGTTTTACATGGGATCTTATAGCCATCTGCAAGAGATTGGGCATAAAGAAGTAACCCTTTCCTTTCTTTTTGTGTCAAACTCTCCTTAAACTACTAGTGACAAAGGTGCCTGGGGGGCTCTGTCAGTTAAGCATCTGACTTTAGCTCAGGTCATGATGTGTGTCCTGGGATTGAGACTTGCATCAGGCTCCTCACTCAGCAGGGAGTCTGCTTCTCCCTCTCTCTCTCCCTCTCTTCCTCCCCATGCTCATGCTCACACTCTCTCAAATGAATGAAATAATCTTAGAAAGAAAAAAAAAAACTACCAGTGACAAAAAGTTTTCTTCTTTGTGATTTTTGTTTATTTATTTGGTTGGTTGTTTGGGTTTTTCCCTCTGGCTATTTGGGTATAAATAATTTTTCCACTAAAAAAAAATTGTATTAAAAATATGCTATACAAAAAAATGCTATACAAATAGTAACAGTATATAGTTAAATATCAACACATTATGCATGCTGTGTGTCAACACCTAATTCACAGAATAGTTGCTAATTTGTGTATCTATGGCATAAAGTAGATACCTCTTAAATTCCCACCTTGAATTTTAGAATGCACCTAATTTCTTTAAAATGGTGATGATGGGTAGATTTTTAGATTTAATGGCCCCCTTCTCATTTAAATATATGCCACCTACTTTTGCTTTTAGAATACTTAAATGTTGCTTACTTTTGAAGAAGGAAGAAACATTCCATCGTTTTTGTATCACGCTCTCTTCCAAAGCATTGTAAAGCACTGAAAGAAGGAACAATTCTATCCTATACAGCTGTTCTTTGTGCCCCCAAATAACAGTTCTCAGCACTTCATACATATCAGCATCCCAGACAGTCCTACACTTTCCTAACCTGTCCAAACATTTACTAACCATTCATTTACCAATTCAGTACACATCTAGAGAGTGTCTGCTGTGCATAAACACTCTACAAGGCAGGTAGGGGAGACATAAATGGAAAAGGAGACACCAGCTCAAAGCAGGAAAACCAATAAATAAGTACATAAATGAGTAAAGAAGATAATTTCAGAGAACAGTAAGTGCTCAGAAGAAAAAAGAATGGGTGTGGTGATAGAGGAAGGAAGATCAGGAAGCAAGGGAAAGCTGTGCTGACAAGGGGGCAATTGAAGTTGGACCTTAAGGAGAGGAAGGAAACCAGAGGTGACAAGGAGGAAAAGATTCCAAACTAAGGGAAGAGTAAGGGCTGAAACCTCAAGACAGCCACAGACATGGGGCATTTGAAGGTAAAAGGGCCAGTGGTGTGAGCCAGATGGAGAATGAAGAGAGAGGTCAGAGCGACATGGGAGTTGCAACAAGCTTGGATTTTATTCTGAGTCTGGTGGTGAGCTGTGAGAGGATTAATATACATGTGCCAGGAGTTTGGAGAGCTATTACCTGACTTAGATTTTCAAAATTGGCTTAGATTTTCAAAATTGGATGTTAGATTATAGGGATGCAACAGAGGGAAAAAGGATATTAATTACCTTCCTTTTAGGGTAATTATGGAACATGTAGAAGGGTCTTACATATTTTAAGTATTCAATAAATGTGAGACATCATTGTGAAGTCAGCTTATTTCTCTTCTTCCTCTTTGTTCTTTGACGATGGTCATTTTAATGATCATTTCCACAGTTCAGGTGGTGATGATGACTCAAACCAGGGGGTGGGGGATGGTAAGTGCTAGAGATGAAGGGAAATAGATGTATTTGGGAAACA
>RCUC01132753.1:0-48570 GCA_003697995.1 Taxidea taxus jeffersonii
ACTTCATTTATCATTAACACATTTGGATAAGTCAGTCAGCTAATATAAATAATGAGTAAGAAATAACACAAAAATGACAATTAGCCAAAGTCTTACTGCTACTGGAAAAGTCACAAAGAACCTCTACCTCACAGCTTCCACTCTCCAACCTGCCCATGACTAAATTTAAACCAATCCTTGAGAAGTGGGAAGAACAGTTCATGCATATTATGAAAGAAAATGAGTTTCTGGATAAAGAAACACAGAAGATGGAGAAAAATAAGGACTGCATATAATATCACACAGCTAAGTATAAATTCCAATTTCCTAATTCTCTCAGGCCATACAGTTATTCTTCCAGTTTGAGAAGAGATAGGCAGTTCTTCTAATTAAGCTCCCTCCCACTTGAAATTTTAGTCTTGTAAAGCTCATTCTGTTTTCATGCTGGCCCGAGAAATTTGCTGACAATGAAATTTCCCACTTTAAATATTCAGCATGATTTTAAATAGGTTTCTTCAAATTACTCTTCAGTGGACCTTTAAAACCACAATTGGAGAGATAAAGGTAATTAGAAATGGCAATGTAAATGGAGCTGAATCTCTCAGATGCCCTCCAAAATATAACATACCCTGCTCTTACCCAGTTCCCCCCAGGACGTTGAATAGTTCGACCATTTATCACTACATATCACTCAATGCATTTGCACATCACAAGATATACTTCTGCCATTCCAATTAGTCTCCCACTGTGTCACAGGAGATAGAATGTTAATCACAAGAGCAACAGCAGTTAAACTGAAATAGTGTACATGAAAAGGAAATACAAAATGACAAATGGAAAGATTCTTTTCAAGTCCTGACCTAGCCACTTAGTAGTGGTATGACCTTGGGTAAGTCCCTTAACCTTCTTTCTCCATCTGTTGTGAAAATGGATTTAAATAATCACTTGAGAGCACTTGATAAGCTGAAAGCACTATACAAAATAAGGGAATATGATGCTTATAGCTGCACATATAACAGTTTAGAAATTGTTGGCCTAGAGCTCGGGAAGAATAATAATTGAGGCCTGTATCAACATATGACTCACATCCTAAGAGAGTCTAGCATCCACACAGGCTATCCTCTGTGACAATCCCTTACTTGGAAGAAGTGCTACTATCGTGGCCAATGAGAGACATCACAATGTCTCAAGTGATTATTTACCTATCCATTAACTAGATAAGCTTATTAGGCAAATACAAGCCTGACAGAGACACACTGTGGCGAAAGACATAATTAAAGCAGATGGGAAATACAGCAAACTTAAAATTAGATTTTATTTATACCCTACCACAATGAATAATTATTTGTTAATTAGACCCAGATCTTCAATTACAGGTGCTCACAGATCAAGTGTTGGGAATACCCTGGATCAATCAGCCAAGAAATGCAGAACATGTAGACTCAAATTCTTAAAGAAATTGAAACATCTTTTCATTTACATATACCGTTAATTGCAACAAAAAGTCTACTGAAAAGAACTAAAAATACTCTCATGAATGCTGTGTTCTACTTTGCAGCCTGGCAAGAAAATACATAAAGAAGTACATTAAGAGTTCTCCGTTGCCAGAATGACCTCCTGAGAAGCACACCTTATAAAGATCACAGAAGAGTAAGTTTGTAGGTTAATTCAAATGTCAGTTAAGGTTCTGAGCCATCACTAATTTCTAGAATCCCAAAAGCACATGCCTAGCATACTTAAAAAGACATTAAAAATTTTCAAGTCAATGTCAAGTCAAACCCTTAATCCTCAAAAAGCTCAGTACTCACAGATAATGATCAGGATCAAATTTGGCCAGCTCAGCAGCCAGGCGTTTCTGCCTTCGTACAGCTGCAGGAGTGAAATCTGGATCCTTAATATCAATAACGTCACTCAATTCATCCTAAGAACACACAGAAAAGACAGAATAATTGCTATCTCCCATGCCATCACTGAAAAATCTAATTTTGCACAAAAGGCCAAAACAAAGGAACCATCTGATCATACTACCTGTGACATTTCAATTCAAATCCAGCAAATGTTTGTTAAACACCTATTGCTTGCCAGGCCCCGCTGGACGCTTTCACATAAATTATCTCACTTAATCCTTACAACAAAGTGATCAATATATATTAGAGCTATAAAAGTCTATCATTAAAAAGAAAACCAATAAACCTGTGTAAGCAGGTACGAGCATTTAATTCATCTCTTCCCCATTACTCATAGAACTTTGAAAGTTATTAACAGCATGTTTAAATAAATTTCTAGCCAATAAGATGGAGGTGCTCCTGCCACATCAGCAAATAGAAATTTAGATAACTTTTACATGCATCTAAAACTCTGCTTGACCAGAAATGCACTACACCTAGTCAGCCAATCTGCAGAGGCCAAGCCAACCTTGGGTGCTACACTTAGTTCCTTGTTCATTCTCACCCAAAAGTGGTGCACCGTGTGGCCAATCAGGTATTTCCTATCTTTCTCTTCCTTGTTCTTTATTCTTTATCCTATAAAAGCTTTCCACCTTTGGCCCCATTTTGCAATTCTCTAAACGAAGATCGTTTGCTTCCTGAAGTGTTAAATAAAAGTCTGTTTGTATCACTGCAAATTGTCTTTCTTTCTTCTAAGACTTTATTTATTCAAGGACACCTGGGTGGCTCAGTCGGTTAAGCGTCTGTCTGTCTTCAGCTTAGGTCATGATCCCGGGGTCCTGGGTTGGAGTTCCACATGGAGCTCCTGGCTCAGTGGGGAGTCTGCTTCTCCCTCTGCCTCTGCCTGTCGCTCTCCCTGCTTGTGCTCATGTGCTCTCTCTCACTGACGAATAAATAAATGAAATCTTAAAAAAAGATTTATTTATTCATTTGAGAGAGACAGAGACAGCATGAGCAGGGGGGAGAGGCAGAGAGAGAAGCTAACTCCCGGATAAGCAGGGAGGCCAACATGGGGTTCGAGCCCAAGACCTGGAGGTCATAACCTGAGCCAAAGGCAGTCACTTATTCATCTGAGCTACCCAGGCACTCTGAAAACTATCTTCTTTTATTAGGCAAAACAGTTTGAATATCAATGGTTTGAACACCTACACAAAGACTTCCCTTTTGTTTCTTCCTAAGTTAAGTCAGCTGGTCTCAATAAGGATTACCAAATAAAACTTATATATAAAACTGTGTGCATTCTATTTTATAAGCAGATTTAAGAATTTTTAAGGGCAATTTAAATGTATACGACTTTCTATTTTCAAATTTAAAAATCTAATCCTAAGTAACATTCAGCTTTACTGTAAAAATCTTTACCTGGATATATACACATAGATACGTAGCACGTGTCCTAGGCCAGATCCTACAGAAAACAGAGTAGGAAAACTGTCTGGGATACCATGGAGTTTTTTTTTCTTTTGGTTGGAATTATGAAGCCAAGAAACCTCACACAATGGAAAATATTCCTAATGCTATACCTTTTTTTCTTTCTTCAACCTCCCCATTCCAGTTACCCTAAGTGAGAAGTATAGAATTTGGAAAACCTTCAACAGTATTAGCTAAAAGAAATCAAGGGAAATAACTTGACAGAGTGGTAAAGTCAAACTGAAAACAAGATTTGTAAATGGAAGAGAGGTTAGCACCTGATAATCAGGCTCAGAGTTGACAGCTGTAAGGTAAACTCCCTACAAGGAAATGAACTAAACTGAAGGAGCCAAGGAGACACTAGGATACACACAATCAAAACTTGTCCCTAAAAAAATAAAAGACAAAACCTCACTCGTTCCTACCACAATCCACGTAGCTCGAGTAGTATCAACATTTAATCAAAGCACATTCTAATACTGCAAAAGGGTCCACAGAACTTTATAGAAGTCACAACCAGAACATGTTAATACTTCTAACTACAAACATTCTAGGCAAAAACCTGATTACCAGTGGTCCCCAAACAAAATTTTACATTCCAAAAGTTCCTTTACAATCGCTTTTGGGAAATTAAGACCGTATTTTCCTATAGAAATACTATTATAAGAATAGTAGTTACATGCTCATGGTAACCCGCAAGTTTATTCAATTCACAATAAACTTTAAATAGAGTACTCTAGATACAAACAGTATAACAACCCCATGGCAATGTTTCCATGGGAAAATGCTTTCAAAGCTCCATTTTAATCCACCAGAAACATCTCTTTCCCAAGCAGGACAATCTGGACTCTTCCTCTCTTCCCTACTTGCTCATCTGCCTGCCATTTGCTCCCCCAGGCACAGAGCTGGAAAAGGTGCTGACGTAGGCCCTGGGGGAAGAAGCCCAGTTCTTTATTTTATTTTTTTTTTAAGATTTTTTAAATTTATTTATTTGACAGAGATTACAAGAAGGCAGAGAGGCAGGCAGAGACAGAGGAGGAAGCAGGCTCCCCACTGAGCAGAGAGCCGGACGTGGGACTTGATCCCAGGAACCTGGGATCATGACCTGAGCCGAAGGCAGAGGCGTTAACCCACTGAGCCACCCAGGCGCCCCAGAAGCCCAGTTTTACTGTACACATAGGACTCACCTCAGCTAGATGACTACAACGAGAGTCGTTTCCTGCCCACGAACCCCAACTCCTCCTCCCCAGTACGCATTAGTCACCCAGTCCCTTTCCTCCTTGCCCCAAGAGCTCCCTGCACATACCCATGTGTACGGAACACACACACACACACACACACACACACACATTTCTGAAAGCAGCGTGATGCAGAAGAGAAACCATGACTGTGCAGGCAGACAAAGACTGCTCCAGTCTAACTGTGCAACTTCCCTGGACCTCAGCTTCTTTTCTGTGAATGAGTCTGGTCACACCTCCATCGAGGGGCTGGGTACTACTCTCCTCCTCTTGCTGCTGTAACAAGTTACTACAAACTTAGTGATCACAACACAAACATATCCTCTTCTAGTTCCAGAGCTCCGAGGTCTAGAATCAGTGTCCCTGGGCTAAAACAAGGGGAAGGCAGGGCTGGTTCCTGCTCAAGGTTCTAGGGGGAGAATCACTTGTTTCGTCTCTTCCATCCTGGAGGGTGGCTTTCTTACTCCTTGGCTGGTGGCCTCCATGACAATGCCCTTCCTCCATCGGCTTCCACATGGCCATCTCTTTTTCCACTTTGACTCTCTTACCTCCTTCTTCAAAGACCCCATGATTAGACAGGACCCACCTGGATCATGCTCGATCATCTGCCCATCACAAGATCCTTACGTTAATCACATGTGCAAAGCCCCTTCCACCACATAACGTGACATGTTCCCATGCTCCAGGGACTGGCACACAGACATCATAGCAAATGGGGTGGAAAGGAGCATCCTTCTGTCTACCACAGGCTGCGATGAGGATTAAATGAAATAATATGAGTAAGGCATCAAGTACAGGGCTTGATACATTCAATAAAGTTAGCTTCCTTTCTTTCTGCCTGCCTGTCCTACTACTGTTCCCTGCTACTTATTGGCCGCTTTCTTACTGAGACTATCTATCCTCCCTCCCCTGCAATTTCTTTACTTCCCCACAGCAATAAAAAGAAAAAAATGGGGATTAAAATGTGCCTCTTCAGGGTGCCTGGGTGGCTTAGTGGGTTAAGCCTCTGCCTTCAGTTCAGATCATGATCCCAGGGTCCTGGGATCGAGTCCCGCATTGGGCTCTCTGCTGGGCAGGGAGCCTGCTCCTCGCACCCCCCACTCCGGGTCTGTCTCTCTGCCTACTTGTGATCTCTCTGTCAAATAAATAAATAAAATCTTAAAAATAAAATAAAATAAAATGTGCCGCTTCATTATTTCACCTAGACAAGATATAAGGTCACAAGTGGGGTATAATCTGGGAGTTTCTGTAGGTTATCTCTACATTTCAAAGGATAAATGGACTAAAAGAACCATAGGCATTTCAAAATACTAAACGCACTGAGAAAAAAAATGGACTTTTCCCACAGCTCACAACTTTGCATAATCCAGCCCCTGTCCTGCACTTCACCCTCACCTACCTTCTCCTTCTGGCTCAAATCTACATAGCACCATCTTCCATTTCTAGAACTCTGAGTCTTAGCATTTACCGTACACTTTTCATCACTCAAGACTCCGTGCAAATGTCACTCCTCCAAGGGGCCTTTTCTGGGCATCCTTGCCAAAGTAGTCACCCTATCCCCTGCCCTCCCCTAGCCCCCCTCCAAGCTCTCACATCACTCTTTCCTTTCCTTCACTTGTCACTATCTGAAATTCTCTTATTTATTGCACTTATTACGTGGTTACTCTCTATACCCTCACTAGAAGATTCCACGAGGACAGGAGTCTAGTCAATCTTTTTCCTCCCTGTATCCCCAGCACTGTTCCTGGCCTTCAGTATTAAATCATTCATTCAGCAAATACTTATAAGGGCCTGCTCGGGGTGCTAGAAATCCAGAAATAAACACAAAGACAAGGTTCCTGCTCTCAGGGGAATGAGAATTAGACAGTAAGAATGCAGGTATCCTTTCTCTCTCCCTTCTCTTCCCTCTGGCTTCCAGACTTAGGACTTCCACATGTAGCTATGTAGCCCATACGCCACAAAACACTAATGTCCATGGCAGCACAAGCCCCGCCAGGCTCATCCTATGCACAGTCACACATAGTGGCCCTGTTCCAACGGGACCCTCAAGAGGAACCAGAACAAACTACAAAGCAAAGTTAGCCTGGGGCAGAGTAACCCGTCTATGGCATCAATCAACCAAAGGCGGAAAGATAAGATGTTGGGACATGTTAAGCTACAGCAGAACGGAAGTGATTCTCTCTTTTCTAAAGCACTGCTATGGCCCCTGTTAGGAGAGCCATTTGAAGAGGGTTATTGCCAAGAAATCAGGCAGGATTTAAATCAGGCTTATGTTAAGTTTTGGCACAGCAAGGGCAGAGAATCTCCAAATAGAAAATGAAGACCTGTGTGCACATCTGGCCAGTAGGTCTCCTGGTGCAGCTGAGGGAAGAACAGGGCCAGCAAGCCAGCGTCCTGTGGCTGCTGGCAGCAGCAGTCCCAGGAGCTTGCTGGGCCGGCGCCCGGAGACTCTAGGACTGTTGCTCCTGGCAGCCACCACCGCCCTCAAGCTTGTTGTGAAGGCCTGACTTTGAGCAGCCAGGGCGGTTTTCCAAAGGCGCCCTGGTGGCTGGCAGCAATTTCAGAAGGGAAAGGAAAAAGGGGAGGAGGTAGGGTGGGAGATACATTAAAAAGAATTTGTTTCAGCAAAAAAAATAATCTTCTTCTCATTATCAGTATGAAATACAGAAGTTTCCAAGCAAATGTAAATGGTTGGAGGGAAAAAATATGAAAGACTAAACCTCCCCATAAAGGGTTACATTTTTTAATTAAGAGAAGATACCTGGGTGTTGGAATTATTAATTTTCTCCTTCTTTGTTATATTTTCATAATGAATTTATACGGCTTTTACCGTCAGAGAAAACAGAGCTATTTTTCATTTAAGGGGGGCAAAACGACTGTGAAAAAAATGAGTAAAATATGAGCCATCAGCAAAACTTCATGGATACTGTCTCACCCAAAGACAGAATGAGAGAAACTTTAAACTTGTGAGAAAACAGTATTTGACAAAATGGTGATGTTTCTTACATATGTCATTTGAAAACAGAAGAGATAGTTCTCAAATTTCTTAGTGCAGCGATCCCTTCAGTTTCTCCCAGCTGCTCCACTAACAGAAAGAGACACCACTAACCTTGCGTTATTACTCAGTTTTTAACCACATGGTGTGACTGTCACAGATAGAGCAGTCACAAATGCAGGTGAATTCTGTGAGAAATACCAAGCATGTGGGATTTTTGTGCCACTAACTCATAAAACACATCTACCTTAATATCCAAGAGACAGTGCACTCTAGTTTACCTAGAATTTTTGAAATTTCTCCTATTTCCCAATGTCAGAGGGGGAATGGGGGAGAGCCTGAATGGCTCAGTCTATTAAGCAGCCAACTCTTAATTTCCACTTGTGGTCTCATGTTGTGGGATCAAGCCCTGCCCCACGTCAAGCTCTGTGCTCAATGGGGAGCCTGCTTGAGATTGATTCTCTCCCTCTGCGCCTCCCCCAGCACGCACTCTCTTCCTCTCTCAAAAATACAGAGGTGCTTGGGTGGCTCAGTTGTTAAATATCTGCCTTCAGCTCAGGTCATGTTCCCAGGGTCCTGGGATCGAGCCCCGCCTGCACTGGGCTCTCTACTCAACAGGGAGCCTGCTTCTCCCTCTCCTACTCCCCCTGCATGTGTTCCCTCTCTCACTGTCAAAGAAATAATAAATAAATAAATAAGAATAAGTCATTCCTAATGTCATGAAGGACACCACAGGTATCCTTCTAATTTTATTCATGTACGAAAATATGCTAATTCTTTAAAGCCTACAGGTATCTACTGGTTCATCCATTGGTAAAAGGTAGATAAATAAGAGCAACAATACCAGGATGGAATAGTCACGTGGAGCCCAGCACAGTGCATCACACAGGGACATAGTCAGTAGCTGTTAGCTGTCGATGCATGGACACTGGAGGTCCACATTTCCTACCCAGACAGGAGAGGGACTTCAGGATTCAGACTCTTTGAAGAGTTTCAGAAAGTAACATAGTACACATACTTCCCCATTTTATTTAACCCCTTCTAAATCTGGGGCAGCACCCCATATCCAAATGCATTACTATTTCTGTGGCAAAATTCGTGAATATGCACACCAAGTGGGAATTAAAAAACTACTGAAAGACATCAGTTCAGATCAGGTTTTGCCAACAAACTGAATATTTAAAAGAAATGTTTATTTCCAGAACTTTCTGTGATCCTGATACTACAGACATGGGTTATGAGCCTGTACTAGTACTACTAGTTACATCATCCCTCAGAGTGTTCTCACATGTGTAGATCTCTTTTTTATCCTATGTGAAGGAAAATATGCATTTCAACTGTTTAGAATAGGAATGTTCATTCAGTTAAAATTTGAACTGTCAAAAGACTTTAGATAATCAAACTAGATGCTTTAGATAATCAAACTAAATAATAAACATCAAATTTAGTGGTTCATTTCTGAGGGGGAAACAGCATGATGCAATGAGGGGCTCCAACTATGGAGATGTTTTTTACTTTTTAAGCTGGGTGATAAGTACTTAGAGATTTAGTGCCTTAGTTAAGACATTCAGAAAGACAAAGAGCATTTCAAAATAAATTTTTAAAAATAAACCTAAATTACTTATTGAACATCTTCAACAGATACAATAGAACCTGTGACTTAAAGGACCTGGCCTAGGCTCACATTCAGCATTCTGGCAGCTTCTCATCAAACTGGCAGAAATCCCTTGAAAGGATCTTTCCTCAATGGCTATGGCAAGAAACCAAGTTCCCCAGCCTCAGAAATGACATTCCATCGGAATGTACAATCTGTACTTAGCCTGCATGATTTGAATTATCATTCATTTAGAGCTTCAGACAGGTAAGCCCACAACTGACTGACCAGAGAGTGGCTCTCAGCTAACCAACTACCAGTAGTTTCTGCGTAGACGAAACTGACTCTATTCTTACTACCTCAGAGATGACCAGCTAATGTGATTAGGGAGAGAGAATATGGACAGACCATAATTCAGCAAAAAAGCAAAAAAGGGTTTTGAAGGGAATATCTAATCAGCATCATCTGCTCAAGTAAATCCCAATTTTGTTCTCTTTAAGGAGTTTCAAGCACATTTTATATTTTTCAAGAGCAAAAGTCTTTCTAGTGTCTTACTCTTTTTTTTTTTCAAAGAGTTTTCACAATGTAGTATCTCCTTTAGTTTTCTAAATGGCCTTACAAAAAAAACAACAAACAAACAAACAAAAATAAATGGCCTTACAAAGTAGGTGAGCAAATTTATCCCTATTTGACAAAGAGGCGATAAAACTTGTTTGTAGTCAAATAACTGGCCCGTCATCCCAAATCTAAACAACAGTAGGAGTGGGACTAAAACAGAGGTTAACCCACTTCTTAGTAGATTCAAAGATGTCTTACTACAATAAGCCACACTCTAGAAAGATTTAATATCCTCTCCCTAAGCAGGGATAACGTTGAAAAAAAAAAATAAAGCTGTTTATTTTGGTTTCTTTCACTTAAGAACAAAAAAACCCAAGTTAATGGTTCACACTTTCATTATATAACATTGTAAAGATGCATTTTCTGTAAAAAAAACATAGGGACAAAATAGTTCAAAATCTCCTCTCCATTTCATTCTCCCTGCATAGTCTTAAATAAAGTAGAATTTCCTATGTGTTTTGAGGAAGAGAGAGTGATGTCATTCCTTTTTAGCCTAACTGACAAATGATCGGGTTTTAACAAGAGATTACATTCAACCCCCACCAAGAGTAAATAGACAAAAGTGCCTACTGTACACCAAGAACTAAACAATTTGATCAAAAGACACAAATTCACTCTCACTGGGAACATTCTGGCTCATTTATATTTATAAAACAGAAGAGACATCATGTAATGATTTTCATTTTTCAGAAGTATAAAACAAAAATTTCTAGGAAGTATGAGGAGAGAGGAGTTCCGTTTTGTATTTTGGAAACTTCATGTCTAGAATACTGAATGAAGTGGAGAAAAAAGAAAGTAACAGGACATCTGACATCTGTAAGCGCAGTATGAGTGGGAAGAACAGCCAGAGCAATGGAAAGGAACAAACATCTGTGTCACCACTACATACAAGAAGCTGCGATTTGTGCTCTAAATATGTTACCTCCTACAATCTTCATAAGAAACCTCCAACTAGGAGCACAACTGAAATTAAAATATCCAAATGGTAAAACCCTATGCACCAACAAGTTTTAGAAAGACAACATACCTGTAACCGCTGAAACACTCCGGAGCGTAAATTTCCAAAGCCATAGTGATACTGAGGATTCAGAGCACTTTCCGATGCCTCTTCATAGGGGGACTGTTCAATTTCCCAGTCGAATTCTTCATCCTCATCTTCTACTCCTCCCTCAGAAACCTCAGATGCACCTGAACGTGTTAAATATTAATTTGTTCTAGCACTGGATTCCATAGGTACAACTTTGGGGGGGGGGGTAAAAAGTACTGGGGAAAAAAAAATACCTGCCCACGTGTACCAAAAGAGACATGTAAGAATATGTGGAGCCCACTATTTTTAATAGCCAAAAAAAAAAAAAAAATAGAACTAACCCAAAGGCCCATCAATAGTAGGGTGGATGTAAAAAAAAAAAAAAAAAAAAAAAGTAGGGTGGATGTATAAATGACAAATGCAATGAAAACAAACAAACTTTGGCTATAGATGGATAAATCTCACAAAAATATGAAGTGAAAGAAACCAGACAAAAAAGGACACATACCATCTGAATTATAGACAATTCAAAAGCAGGCCAAACTGAGGGCAGTGGTAACTTTGAAAGGAGGGAGGGAGAAGTGACTAAAAGGAGGCTCACAATAGGATTCCAAGGTATTGGAAATGTTCCATTTCTTGACCTAGATGGTGTTCATTGTATGTAACTCATTGAATTACAAACCTCTGATCTAAGCTTGAGAGGCCATGGTTTTGCAAAAGACTGAGATGCTGTTTTGCCTGGTCCAAAAACATGACTGACATACTGGTTCTTTTTGTCTTTAAAATTATATGTCACCAAATGAGCTATTTTGCACTCTCATGTGATGTCCTTACCTTGTCACCTGAAGGATTTTCCTCCAATTTCCTATCTGCTATATCTCTTTTTCCCCTAGAAACAAACGGCATTCCAAATATTCTATTTATCTTTATTTCTTCTTAACTGCAATAAACATACCTATTTCTTCCACAAGTGGTTTCGCAGTCCTGGATTTTCTTGGTGCCAGAAGAGCAGTTAACATGTTCAGCCCCTCAAAATGCTGGCCAGGAGTTTCTTTGGGCAATCGAATGGTAAAAATTCCTTAAAGATAAATTTATTTTACACTTAGCTCTATTTAAAAATTCAAAGACTTCACAAATAAATCTGAGAAATACGTATCTTGGTAAATTATAATTCTATTTCATAGGGCTCCAAAATGATGCCCTTGTTATATAGTCAGTGAATAAAAACCAGGATAGTAAAAGGCTCAAATAGGGTTTTTCAGAATCACTGATTCAGCTGTGACCTCTACAAGAAATTAATCTGCTAAAGCAGCAGAATGCTTTAGTCTTACACAGTATCCCTTTAACCTACTGATCATATTAAAGTCTAAATCAAAACCTCTAAAATTCCATGGCCTGAAAAGGTTGTAACTTTAATTAGCCCATAGCCACTTATAACATTTACTTCCGGACTTAAAGGGAAAAAAATCTGAATATCTGATCCAACAATTAGCAGCAATTCCAAAAACACACAAAATCTTAAAGGAATTATAGCCTAATAAAGTTTTCTGTTATCTCCAGAGACATAGCCCCAAAGTCTAAGGCATACTCATATTCTATCTATATACTTCTTTTCTTTCCCTGACTGGGCTTATCAACTTCCTCCAGGCTCCCCCCATGAACTTATATTACATTATATACTACTCTGAATTTTAAAATATTTTACCCTTTTCATTGTACTTAACCATACTCTTAACACAGTTGATCCTTGAACAACATGGGACTTAGGGCCTAATCCCCTGTACAGGTAAAAATCTGTGTATATCCTGACTCCCCAAAAAGTTAACATCTAATAGCCTACTGTTGACTGGAAGCCTTATCAATAACACAGCTGATTAACACACACTTTGTACGCTGTATGTATTATATATTGTGCTCTTGCTCCAATAAAGATAAAAGATGAGAAACCACCTCATACCAGTCAGAATGGCTAAAATTAACAAGTCAGGAAACAACAGATATTGGCTAGGATGCAGAGAAAGGGGAACCCTCTTACACTGTTGGGGGAAATGCAAGCTGACCTAGCCACTCTGGAAAACAGTATGGAGGTTCCTCAAAAAGTTAAAAATAGAGCTACCCTATGACCCAGCAATTGCACTACTAGGTATTTACCCAAAGGATACAAACGTAGTGATTCGAGGCATCAGTTGCTCCCCAATGTTTATAGCAACAATGTCCACACTAGCCAAACTATGGAAAAAAGCCCACATGTCCATCAACAGATGAAAGGATAAAGAAGATGTGGTATATATACATGCAATGGAATATTACTCAGCCATCAAAAAAAATGAAATCTTACCATTTCCAACAACCTGGATGGAACAAGAGGGTATTATGCTAAGCAAAATAAGTCAATCAGAGAAAGACAATTACCATATGATTTCATTCAAATGTGGAATTTAAGAAACAAAACAGAGGAAGCATAGGGGAAGGGAAGAAAAAATAAAATGAGACAAAAACAGAGAGGGAGACAAACCATAAGAGACTCTTAACCACAGGAAACAAAACAGGGTTGCTGGAGGGGAGGTGGGTGCCAGGATGGGGTAACTGGATGATGGGCATTAAGGAGGGCACATGATATAATGAGCATTGGGTGTTATATGCAACTGATGAATCACTAAATTCTACATCTGAAACTAATGAAACTACATGTAATTAACTGAATTTAAATATAATTTTAAAATAATAAAAGAAAAAAATGCTATTAAGAAAATCATAAGAGAAAATACATTTACAGTATGGTATTCTATTTACTGAAAAAAATCTGTATATAAGTGGACCTACACAGTTCAAACCCATGTTACTTAGGGTTCAAGTGTATATCAAATACAACTGAACCCAAATACAACCCAAATACAACCTTCCTAAACCCCTGGGTACTTTTAAAATTTAATAAATGTGTTTCATTATGCAACTTACCTGCAATTAAAAGCAGATTTACTACCTAGAAAGGTAGTTTCATCATATTTCATTATCACATTAATTACTGTGTTACGGATTACAACTTTGTCATTTAACTCTTTCATGCTATCCTTCCTCCCTTACCCTAGTTTACTGAGGTCAATAAATATTCACTTGATTAATAAACAAGCATCTTATTGATGAGATCCATGGATAAAGGAAAATCCAGTGGCTTCTCCAAAAGCAAAATAAATGGTTTCAAGGTTAGCTGAAATGAAGAGCTTATCAATCATGAAAAGAAAATCCAGTCAGCCTTTAAATGCCACCTTTGCACAGTTTCTCTCCTACCTACACGTTATTAGGTTTTAAGTTCGGAAAGCACACAAGAAAAATATCCACATCTTTTTAATTTTAAAAATTTAATTTTAAAAATCACCCACATCTTTTGTAATCAATCACCTCACATAATCTGACTTTTAAATGGAATGGGGTGCCTGGATGGCTCAGTCTGTTAAGCCTCTGCCTTCAGCTCAGGTCATGATCCCAGGGTCAAAAGATTGAGCCACACGGTCAGGCTCCTAGTTCAGTGGAGAGCCTGCTTCTCCCTCAGCCCCTCCCCCTGCTTGTGCTCTCTCTCTCCCTCTCTCTCTCTGACAAATAAAGAAATAAAATCCTTTTAAAAATAAAATAAAATAGGGCCGCCTGGATGGCTCAGTGGGTTGAGCTGCTGCCTTCGGCTCAGGTCATGATCCTCAGGGTCCTGGGATCGAGCCCCTCATCGGGCTTTCTGCTCAGCGAGGAGCCTGTTTTCCCTCTCTCTCTGCCTGCCTCTCTGCCTACTTGTGATCCATCTCTGTCAAATAAATAAATAAATAATCTTTTAAAAAATTAATTAATTAATTAATTAAATAAAATAAAATAGGGGAAGTAGAAAATAAACTTCCAGAAAAAAGAAACAGAGTATTTAAGTAACTTTAAAAAATACTGTGAAGGGGACGCCTGGGTGGCTCAGTGGGTTAGGCCACTGCCTTTGGCTCAGGTCATGATCCCGGGGTCCTGGGATTGAGTCCCGCGTCGGGCTCTCTGCTTGGCAGGGAGCCTGCTTCTCCCCTCCCCTCTCTGCCTGCCTCTCTGCCTACTTGTGTGATCTCTGTCTGTCAAATAAATAAATAAAATCTTTAAAAACAAAAAAATACTGTGAAGTACTTTAAAGGACTGAGAAAACTGTACCTGTTAAGAAATCCATGAATAATAGGCACTGGGCTTGTTAAGAAACAAGAAAGTGTGACCAGGACAGACTGTATCTGCAAAACATCTAAAGGTCACCATCATGTCTCAAAGGATTACAACATAGTTATTCTAACAGGAAGAATCCAAAGAAAAAACTAATAAAATTCCAAAAGCAATACCTTTATCTGTATCATAGGAACCTTGTTCGATTCCATTTTCCACAACTCTTCCAGGAAGGGTTAATCTGCGATTTAAATTAAGACTTCATTAATTCCTTAGAGCACAAAGTATAATAAGTGACCACCCATGAGAGTATACATTTACCATTGAAATCTATCAACCATTTTAAAAGGCAATTTCTCAGCATTTCTTTAACATTTTACAAACAAAATAACTTTCATCTCTTTCCTAGCTGAGAAACAAGAAATCACAGATGACTCATCATTCTGTTTGAAACTCCCTAGTTACCAAAATAAGCAATACTGAATAAAAAAAAAAGTAATACTTAAGAAAAAGCCACAATAAATACTAGTTATCACTATTGTTACAGTACTTTCATCTTCCTAATGAATAGAAACTTATTAATATACCTGGTGCCACAGCAGTGGCTCAAAAAAGATGGACTAACTGGCTCTTTCCCCCACTAAAAAGAATTTTAAAAATGGAAAACAATAAAGAAATAACAAGGCCAATTGTTTATTTTGGGCAAATCATGGCTTTTTAAAAAAAAAAAAAAAGCAAAAGTGTGTTTCTCAAGTCTCATTATTACTATACAGAGATTTTCCCTGTTTCCAGTTTTACTCTCTTCATTCAGTCCTCCACTAAGGCCCCCAAAAAGTTTCTAAAATGGAAACCAGACCATCACTTTTCTTTTGAAAAAACTTCTATTGGTGCCTGACACCAGCTAAATAAACTCATCGGTACCACATATCAGACCAGCTCCCATTCCTTCCAAACTTAAAATGTGAGGTTCCTTTCCTTTCCCACCTGCCCTCTGCTCCCTATTCCAACATCATCATCATCATCATCATCACCATCACCATCAAAACTTGGCAGGTCCCAAAGGCCCAGGGCTTCACAACCTAGTTACATTTGATTTTAATGCTTCCTGGAGCAACAGTGCATTTCCAAACCAAAATCCCTCTAAGCCCAACAGAAGGAGTTAGTTTAATGCATAAATTTACTTGTTATAATGATGACAAACACTAACTTTACTATCAGAATTTTAATTGAGTCCCAGCTCTGACATTTACCACCTCTACAACTTTCTTTGTACAAGTTAATCAGCTTCAAAGCTCAGACTGTAAAATGAGAAAAATAACAGACTCTATCCCAGGGTTACCATGAGAAGGAAAGGATAATGCAAAGAAAGGGCCCAGTGCCTGGTGAAGTCGGTAAACATTCCAAA
The DNA here is from genome assembly GCA_003697995.1 of Taxidea taxus jeffersonii. NCBI lineage: Eukaryota > Metazoa > Chordata > Mammalia > Carnivora > Mustelidae > Taxidea > Taxidea taxus. The sequence continues at coordinate 16,383 of RCUC01132753.1, forward strand.
GATGTATGCTATTAATACCAACTTTCTTTTCCTAAACTCTAAGTATACAGTTAAATTCTTACTGTGTGAGAGTGAAATCCTATTTGTTCACAGATCTGTCACCCAATCTCTCAAGGAGATGAACGAGGTTTTATTCACCTCTGGTATACTGTAGCAAACTGTATTTTCAAAGATGGCCTCTCTCACATCACTCCTTCCAACTGTGGGGTCTAGGTCCTCTCCCCTTAAAACTGAGGGAGCTTGCAAGTGTCCATCAATAAATGAATGGATAGGGCGCCTGGGTGGCTCAGTGGGTTAAGCCTCTGCCTTCGGCTCAGGTCATGATCTCAGGGTCCTGAAATCAAGCCCCATATGGGGCTCTTTGCTCAGCAGGGAGACTGCTTCTCCCCGTCTCCCTCTCTCTCTGCCTCCCTCTCTGCCTACTTGTAATCTCTCTCTGTCAAATAAATAAAATCTTTAAAAAAATAAATAAATGAATGGATAAAGATGTGGTGTGTATACACACACACACACGATGGAATATTACTTCAGCCATAGAAAAGAATGAAATCTTGCCACATGCAACAACATGGATGGATCTAGAGGATCATGTTAAGCAAAGTCAGAGGAAGACAAATACCGTATTTCACTCATATGTGGAATTTAAGAATTTAAGAAACAAAACAAGTGGGGGGAGACAAACCAAAGAACAGACTTTTTTTTAAAGATTTATTTATTTGAGAGATACAGCATGAGAGAGAACAAGAGCAAGGTAGGGCAGGGCCAGAGGGAGAGGGAGACAATCAGACTCCCCACAGAGCAGGGAGCCAGATGCAGGGCTAGTTTGCAGAACCCTGAAGCATGACCTGAGCCAAAATCAAGAGCTGGCCAACCAACGGACTGAGCCACCCAGGAGCTCCTAAAGAACAGATTCTTAACAGATACAGAGAACAAACTGGTGGTTACCAGAGGGGAGGTGGGCAGGGGGATAGATGACATAGGTGATGAGGATTAAAAGTACATTTATGAGTATTATGTAATGTACAGAATTGCTAAATCACATATACCATAAACGTGAAATTAATATTAACATTGTATATTGTATATATGGAATTAAAATAAAAAATAATTACTGTTTTTAAAAAATCAATTCACCTTGTGGAAATGTTTTAACCAATACAATAAAGCAGAAGTGACAATGTGATTTCTGAGGTTAGGTCAGAACCTGCCTTGCCCCCTGGGATACTTGGCTTTGAAACCTTCAGTTCCACCACTCCAAAGGAATCACAAACTAGACCATGTAAAGACACCACATAAGGGGGTCCCGAGAGTACACAAAGAGATGTCCCCCACTCCCCCGCTCAGCCACCCACCAGTCCACAGCTGCTTTGGCCCTTGCCGTTCCAGGTCCAGCCACCATATGACTACACGATTTACAGATCTCAAGTCAGGCCAGCCCAGCCGAGCCCTTACCAAATCCGTGACACACAACCAGGACAAGGGAGTTAAATAATTATTGTTTTACAACATTAAGTTTGATTGGTTATACAGCAACAGATAACTGAAACAGTAGGCCCTTATAATAAATATCTACTGTTTACGGAACAATTGATTGCCTGGGCAATCACCAGGCATGGTAATAAAAACAATCCATGTATTATTATCTCAACCCTCACGTCAACTCTTTAGGATCCCTATCAGTCCCATTTTAAAAATTAGGAAACTGAGACCAAATAACTTGCTGTAAGTCCCAGAACTATTAAGTGTGTTGAGACCCAGGTGTGCCCAACTTCAAAGTCCCTTATTCCCAAGGAATGGATGAGCCTATGTGAAGAACACTTTTTTTTTTAATAAAGATTTCTATTTATTCATTCGACAGGCAGAGATCACAAGTAAGCAGAGAGGCAGGCAGAGAGGTGGGGGAAAGCAGGCTCCCGCTATGCAGAGCCTGACACAGGGCTCGATCCCAGGACCCTGAGATCATGACCTGAGCCAAAGGCAGAGGCTTTAACCCACTGAGCCACCCAGGTGCCCCAACAACACTCTTTAAACTGTTTCATACATAACCTTTTATTTGGTCTTCATCAAAGCTCCCAAAGTTAAGCAAAGTGGTTTCTACTTTGAAATTTGTTATTGTATTTTTTATTTTACATTTCTATCTCATTTAAGATCTTTTCTCTGGGCCTCTGATCCTTCACCTGTAACATATGTAAGGAACAGAAACTACTTTGTAGTACTGTCCTAAAATCAAATGAGATAATCCACATAAAGCATAGACCTGAAATAAAAATTCAGTAAATGTTCGCTACCACCCACACCACTTTCCTCCCACTCTTCATGTTTTGCCTTAAATATCACTTCTTCAGAAAAGTCTTTCCCTGGCCACTTCACATTTAAACAGACTCCCTTTTATTTTCTATCACTGCACTTTACTCCCCCCTTCAGAGCACTTACCACAATTTGTAATTATATGCTTACTTGCTCCTTTATTGTTCTTTCCCCACTAGAATGTAAACTACTCAAGACACTACCACATCCCTGATACCAAAAATCCAGCACGACATAAATAAGTCAAAGTTAAAAAATGAACTAAAAGGGCGCCTGGGCGGCTCAGTGGGTTAAAGCCTCTGCCTTGCGCTCAGCAAATGATCACAGGGTCCTGGGATCCAGCCCGGTGTTGGGCTCTTGGAAGTGAGCCTGCTTCCCCCCCTCTCTCTGCCTGCCTCTCTGCCTACTTGTGATCTCTGCCTGTCAAATAAATAAATAAAATCTTGAGAGAAAATTAAAAAATAAAAAATAAATGAACTAAAAAATAGGAAAGTGCAGTATACACAAGTAGGTGCATTAAGTCAGGGCCTAATGGAAATCGGAGCAACACTGGTTCAGGCCCAGTGAAGGAACCAGCTTAACTCAAGAGGCAGTTTTTATTAGGAAAGCACAGGGGCAGGAAAGGAGATTGCAGCTACACCTGAATGAGAAAGATTAGGAGAATGTAGTTTAACTAACAAGCAAGAGAAGGACAAGGGACTGACAAGGTTTTAGGAAGAATAACCCCACAGCATCACCTGTTTTAAAAAAAAGCTAATATCTAATATCAATCCCTATTTCCAAGGAGCGCTGTCAAGACGAAATGAGATACACATTAATACACATACGTAATTTGCTTCGTGTGTTGAATGAACAGTTAGCTGTTACTACTGTTGTTCCGGTTCTGCAAGGAGAAAACGCAAACAAGCGCTGAAAGGCCCTCACTGAGAATGGACAACCGCCACAATTAAAGGGCAAAATGACAGAAGTAGCAGACGAGGAAAAGGTAGGAGAGCGAGGCTCATTTGGGGTCAGTGAGACAAAGGAAGGAGAGAATATCAAGAAGTGGGGAGCGGTCAGCCAAGAGGTCGACACAACTCTAAAGAGAACGGGGAATGAGAAAAGTCAAACGGACGGGTCAGCGGGGAAGTCTGCGCGCACTGTCCCAGGGCAGGGTAGAGGCTGGGAGGACGAACGCAGGACGAAAAAAAAACAGAAAAAAACAAACAAACAAACAAAAAAACGGGATCTAGGCTGACGGGACAGAAACAGCAAAGGTTACAAAGCTCCAAACGCCACGTTTTACAGCGGCTGGAAATCTCTTTGGGGTGGGGATTTAACAAAATTAAAGACGGAAACGAACTTCTGCAGCATCTGGAACGCACGCCTGATGGGGTCACTTCCTCAGCACCAAAAGCACCTGCGGAAATCTCGGAAAAGGGCAATCGGTAAATCGAGAAGTGCTCCCTCGCTCTTTCCTCCTTCCTCGGTAAGCAGCTAATGGGTAAGTGAAAAATGAATGAATCAGGGACGCCTGGGTGGTTCAGTTGGTTGAGCAGCTGCCTTAGGCTCAGGTCATGAATGATCCCACCCACCGTCCTGGGATGAGTCTCACATCGGGCTCCTTGCTCGGCAGGGAGCCTGCTTCTCCCTTTGCCTCTGTCTGCCTGAGCTCGCTCTCTCTCTCTCTCTCTCTGACAAAATAAATAAAATATTTTTTTAAAAATGAATGAATCAATCAACTAATCAATCCCCCTAAATTCGCTCTTTCCAAGGCCGGACAGCGGGAACTCGCCTGAGAAAGTATGGCTTGGCGTAGAACTTGAAGTCGACCCCCTCGAAGTAGACGTCGAACTCCGAGACTCGGGCGTAGGGCACGCGTATGGCGACGGTCAGGAAGTCGGGGTCCTGGCTGAGGTCGAACGCCGGCGTCAGCATAACTACGCTGGGCTCCGGTGTCCGAGCAGCTCACGCTCCCAAGCCGCCGCGCTCCCTCCACTCAAACTCTGCTCCGAGTCCCCACGCGCCAGGACCCAGCCGGCTAGCCAGGGCGCTTCCGGCTCGAGACGGAAGTGCTCCTGCGTGGGGCAGGAAGTCCCGCCCCACGCCGTTTTCCATGGAGACTAGACGCTGGTCACGGAGAAAGGGCGTGGAGCGTGGGGATCTGACCGCGGGAATTGAACCAAGGGTATAACTTGGAGAAATCCGGACAAGAATCCTCTTCAGACCCATCAAGCCTGTTTCGAGAGCCATAGAGATGATTTTTAACAAGCATTGGCTTTGCAGGTAGAAAGACCTGCGTTTGAACCCCTTCTCCGCCACCTCTCAGCTGTGAGTTCTTGGGAAAGTTACAAACCCTCTCTACGTTTCAGAGAACTCTTCTTTAAAATGACAATGATGGGGCGCCTGGGTGGCTCAGTGGGTTAAAGCCTCTGCCTTTGGCTCAGGTCATGATCCCAGGGTCATGGGAGGCAGGGAGCCTGCCTCCCCCTCTCTCTCTGTGCCTGTCTGCCTACTTGTGATCTCTCTCTGTCAAATAAATAAATAAATAAAATCTTTAAAAAAAAATAAAATAAAGTGACAATGATAGTAGCCCCATAGAGATGTGAAGATAACGTGAAATTATGCAATTTAAGCTCTAACAACGCATCTGGCGAGTTGTCAACGCTCCATGTGTGGAAGCAGTCACACCGCTGTAGCCACAGCAGCGTCGTTACTGTGGTTTCCCTTACTTCTCACCTGCCTGGTCACCAACTCCCCTTTCTCCCTCGCGCTCCGTGTTTCTCGGCTGGTTTCTCTTCGTCTCCCTTTATCTCTCTCCCTTTTTCTGCTACTTTCTCTCCCCTTCCGAATTCCTTATTTGAGTATTCTCGTTTACCGAGCGTCCACTCCACTAACCTCATCTAACCTGCACTATAAACTCCAGAGAACACGACTCAGAGAGGTTCAGTACTATATCTTATAATCATGTACCTTAAAATTATCAGAACCCAGAACGTCTGATCCTTAAGACCTGTTAGTGCCTGCATTGACAAATTGCCATCCCTCTGTATCCCTTCTTGCCTTTTCTCACTTTTCTCCATACACTTTTAGTCCATGCTCCTCAGATTCTCCCAATGCCGGTCCCACTCATCTCCCTCTTTCCCTGCATATTCCCTTAGCCTTCCTTCCTCTCATTGTATTTCCTGTTATTCCACCAGAAGTGAGAGTATTTGGGAAATACTATTTACTTCCTGGTTTTAAATGTCAATGGAAAGGGGTGAGAGTCATCTCTGGGGTAATGAGTGGACCAGATCACTTCAAAACCCTTTACAACCTCCAAGTTTTATGAATCTTGAATATTAATTAGCACTTAGGGAAACATTAGCAGGAGAAAGTAAAACAAAAGTCTCAAAATCAAAAGCAATCTGCTTAACTCTGGGGAGTTTTGATTAACACAAAATAAGAGGTTGTGTGTGAAACAACTGAAAGAATACTCTTTAAATGTTCATCAATTCCCTGGGTAGCAGAAGGATTAATAGAATTAATCGAATACTTACTTTGTGCCAGCACAGTGCCAAATCCTTTAAAATGATTTCCTATTTGCCTCCTGACAGCTCTTTGAAGTAGGCCTCTGTATCCCCAGGATCCCACAGGATCCCACAGTGGTGAATTGTGCAGTGGGAGTTAAAACCCAGCTGAATCTGATCCCTGGGCCCAGCCTCTAAAATACTATAGGGTTGATTCCCTCCAATGTTACCACCTACCCAACTGTTTCACATTCTGAGTCCAAGCCATTCTGCTTTAGACCGTACTGAGCTTAACAAATAATAGGTGCTCAATATTGAAAATGATTTGGTGCAAACTTGGAATTAGCAGAGCTCTCAAGAGGTCCCTTGAGATAGGCCTTTGGCTGGATCATTTCAAATTAGTTTGTCTAGAAAGAACCTTTACTTCTATGAGGAGACCTCATTCCTGTAGGTCACAAGCATTAATATTTTTAAATTATTAATGCCAAAGAAATAACTGAGACTGAATCTATGCCATCCATGAGGAGACTATAAGTGAAAGCACTTTACAAAGTAGAGCTGTGTACTTCCTAGGTATTTTATTCTGTACTTGACCAAATGTACACACACAGGATTACATACAGATAAACAGACTATAGGGTTCAATACTGCTATTATTTGTAAGAAACATATATTGCATCTGCTATATCACAAAATATTGACTGTTGCAACCGTATAACAGGCCTCTGTTGTTTTACTTCTAGGTGATAGTTCATTTTATTTTTGTATTTCTAATTAGTGGTAAATTACACAAGTTAAATACATTCTCTTTTTAAAAAAACAGAATGCTACAGAAAAGTTTCCCTCTACTGCAGTCTAACTTTTGTTCCCTATTCTACTTCCCCAAAGTTAATCTCTCTAGATATATTTGCATATTTTCATCTATCATATTAATAATAGCTATTTTATTTTTTCATTTAAATCCAATTAATTAACATATAAGGTATTATTAGTTTCAATGGAACGTTTTCTATTTCTTTATACATTTCTAGGTACCCTGTTGCTTTACATCTATCTGTGCATGGGCACATTATCATGCTATGTATGTAAATCTACATTGTTTTATTTTTTTACTTTGATGATTTTTTAGAACTATGTATATTGACTCGGATCATGTTGAGTTGGGTCAGTTGAGTTTCACGTCTAGATAGAGACATTGCTTGAAAATATATTATTTCAACATTTCATATTAACTGTTATAGAGGAAAATCGAACAGGAATGAATTTTTTCATCATTTTTTGATCCATTCAAAGGCTGCCGTATTTGTTTTCATTTTTCTTTTTCCTTCAGGCTTACTTTTGGATCCCCTTTCAGTGTTTTAAAAATAGATTTTTCCTTGGCCACCTTTATTGAGGACATGTATATGATATGCCATCTCTCATTATATTAAATTAACCTATCCTCTAACAAACTTGATTGTAATGTGCTAGGTTCAAAATTAAGTGTTAAATTTAAAAATATATTTTCTATAAACAGTTCCAATTTCAGCCTTATAACAAAATTCTATTGTTACAGCGTTCTTTTAGTGGTGAAATGCTCCTTGTTTCCAGAAGGTGGCATTCATATAGGCTATTAAGACAGTGTTATCACAAAGAACAGAGTTTTAACTTACATTGGAAATAGCTTCCTTGAAAGGCTACTTACTTTTGTTCATTATCTGAGCCATTTTGGGGAAGTGATGGGATCTTACACAGAACTTGCAAACTACGCCTTAACCACTGTTATTATTTTGGTATACCTACTTTCACACTCTTACCTACTGAGAAAAGTATAGAAAGACTTTTAAACAAAAATGGTATTATACTCTATATTTTTACTTTTTTTCACCTTACATAGCATTGCAATATTTCCATTTGACTACTTTTTTGGTCAAGAATATTATACTGTAACTGTATCCTTCTAACACTTAAAAAAATGAACAAAGGGATGATTGGTTTTGAGAAAGGAAAAAGGAGATGAAACCAACAGTAAAATCATAAATAGATCACAATCCTAGACTAAAAAATGCAAAGGTTGAAATACAAACTAGATAAAGCATTTCAAAGTTTGAAAATATATTGTCCTTTTATACAATAAGACTAGACATCCTAAGTTTTGCAATTCCCAGTTATAAACTACTTCCATGAGGGCTTGGATGAGTACTTAGATAATCTACAGATGAATACTGGATTGTAAAAGAGGCTTAAGGGATTGTCCCAACAGGATACAGACAGAGCAGACTATGAGTCTTCAGTGTTTTTTAAACCCCTTGAGAGTTGAGCACCACTCTTTGTGGTCCTTGCCCCAATCCTTCAGCCCATTCCAGTTACATTGTTAAAAGAGCACAGCACTGGCAATAACCTAGCACAGTAATGAGTATTTCAGGTAGGATTTAGTCCAATCCCAATTTCCTACAAGCTCGGTAAAGCTCTGAAGAAAATCTAAAATGGCTGCAGCTGACACCAGTAAACTTCTTGCAACATTTTTGTGCAGTGTGTAGCTAGGGGCTTAGCAACATATATTTCAAGATGCTAGTCCCATCCCATTAGATGAAATGCAGATCACATAGCGATGCTAACCAAACAGCAGTTCAAGCTTCCTTCATTGTTTAACATCATATATCTAAAAGACATCTACAGAAGGTGTTGTTTTGATGCCCTGCCCAGGTGCCCTTTATGGAAACAGGGCACCCATCTGTCACTAGCAGCCAAGTGTTATTAATGGCTCACCCTTGACCCTTTCTTCAAAGAATTGCCCTAGTCCAGTGTTTCTCTAGCTCAAGTATTCTTTGTTGTGGGGAGCTGTCCTGAGCAGTGTAAGATGTTTAGCAGCATCCTGGCCTCCAACTTTCCAATGCCAGTACCAGCCCTGCTGTTGTGACAACCACAAATATCTCCTCAGAGTTTACCAAATGTTTCTCAGGGGAGAAAATTGCCCTCAGTTGAAAATGACTGCCCTCGGTTGATTGGAGGCTCCAGGAAGTCATTACCACCACCACCACCACCCTGCTATCCAGGCCTGCAACTGTAAAAACTGATCTGGGGTACAGAGACTGCCTTAAAGGAGAAGGCAACTCCAGCATGGTTTATGCTCTAGAGTTCCTTATGGGATCAGGCCAAGAGTGGTTTTCCCCAAGCCCACATCCTTGCTCAGTTCTTTCCCTTTCCTTGTCCTTCTTCACTTCTTCCCTTATAGGTTTCTCCTATAAACGCCCCCTGGATAAATCACATGCATTTGCTTCCTTGTCTCAGGCTCTGCTTCAGGAAATAAATCTAGGACACCTGACCAATGAGTGCATCTTGAGAAACTCCTTCTTTAACATTCTTTACACTTTTGCAGAGCCACTGGAGAAAAGTACCTACAGTATCTACCAAAAGTACGTGACAAGTTTTTATGTTATTTTTTTCAAGTTCTCATAATCTGGTTATAATTAATTAATCTTTGATTTAGAATGAATGTGTTTTTAGTCCTTTGTGCAGGAATGACCTAAATGTACCTCTTTGGGCATCAAGGCTGTGGTGGGATTGTATGTTGGCACAACCACCTTTAAAAATTGTTCGGCAGGGGCACCTGGGTGGCTCAGAGGGTTAAAGCCTCTGCCTTTGGCTCAGGTCTTGATCTCAGGATCCTGGGATCGAGCCCCACATCGGGCTCTCTGTTTGGAGGCGGGGAGCCTGCTTCCTCCTCTCTCTCTGCCTACCTGCTTGTGATCTCTCTGTCAAATAAATAAATAAGGGGCGCCTGGGTGGCTCAGTGGGTTAAGCCTCTGCCTTCGGCTCGGGTCATGATCCCAGGGTCCTGGGATCGAGCCCCGCATCGGACTCTCTGCTCAGCGGGGAGCCTGCTTCCTCCTCTCTCTCTGCCTACTTGTGATCTCTGTCTGTCAAATAAATAAATTTAAAAAAGCTTTCAAAAAAAAAATCTTTAAATAAGTAAATAAATAAATAAAATCTTTAAAAAAAATTGTTCGGCAACATATTCTGATAAAGTTAAACTTGTGTATGTCTTAACACCCTGCAATTTTTCTCTTTGATATGTAACAGAAACAAGTGGTAATCATCCATCAAGGGACATGTACTGGAATGTTCATAAATGCATTTTTCATAATAGCCCAGACTGGATACAATTCAAGTGCCCATTAAGGGTACAATAGACAGACTGTGGTATATTCACTCAGTACCGCTGCATAGCAAGAAGAAAGAATGAACTCCTGCTATACAAAATATGCATGAATCACACAGGCACATTAAGTCAAAAAGGCCAGATCCAAAAGAGTTCATACAATATGCACACATTTGTATGAAGTTCAAAACGGGCAAAACTACTGTATGGCCATAGATGTGAAAATAGTGATTGCCTTGTGAAGGTGGTTATTGACTGGGAGGAGGTATGAGAAAAACCTGCTGGGTGATGAACATATAGTTTGTATCTTGACTTGGGTGAGGATTACGTGAACATACACATATGCAAAAATTCAGAGAGCCATATATTTGAGATTTGTGTGCTTTATTGTATGTGATATTTCAATCAAAAGTAGGAAACAATCAGAAGATTTGGATCACCTGTGGATACTGGGAATCTAGGCTTACAGCTGTGTCCCTCACAGGGTACTGCCCTTGACTACAGAGACGTGCCTGGTATAAAATTACCCCTTTCCAGAAGGGTAATACCTGATACAAAGGCCTGTCATCCTGCCTTATATGGGACAACTTTGAAAGCCATCCCCACTACAGGAACTACCTGTAGAATTGACAGGGTCCTTGGTTGTAATTGCATTGTTGGCCTTTGTCCAGTCCCATCTTCCTACAGGTGTCGCTCCCAAGACCATTCCCCCAAAACCATCTGCACTCAACTGTCCTTCTGAAAACTCTGTTTCCTAGAGCCCCAATCCAAGATGTCATCTGTGCTACAGTTCTATTCTTCCAAATAGATTGGAATGCCCACTTTCCTCTCAAAACCGAAATCCCCAAAGTGAACTCAATGCCCTCTTTCTTGATTTTTCTTCAGGGTCATTTCCAGGCATTTCTTCACTGAGGAGTCTTACTGCCTTGATTTTGCTTGTATTAAAAAAAAAAAAAAATGGTTGCTGGGGCTCTCTGTCTTCCTGAATGCCTTTTGATTATTGCAGCTACTCAGAAGAAAACCTCTTGTGAGGAAAATGGTCAATAAAACTATGAGCTTTGGGGACACCTGGGTGGCTCAGTTGGTTAAGCAGCTGCCTTCGGCTCAGGTCATGATCCCAGCGTCCTGGGATCGAGTCCCACATCCTTGCTCGGCAGGGAGCCTGCTTCTCCCTCTGCCTCTGCCTACCACTCTGTCTGCCTGTGCTCGTTCTCTCTCTCTCTCTCTAACAAATAAATAAATAAATAAAATCTTTTAAAAAAATAAAAATAAAAAAAACTATGAGCTTTAACCAAGAGAAAAATAGTTTCCCCCGCAATTTGAAACAATTTCTGTTGATTATATGTATTGTAAACTCATTACAGACACTTCTCTATAAAGCTAAAATAGCATAACTGGATTGTTTTATATTGTTTTTCTAGAAGAGTTCACATTAGTCACTTTTTTCCTGAATAAGGATAAATCTTTCAACAAGATGCTCTAGTGTTTAAAATGCAGGTAGTAATTATGTTATTGTTATTGGTATATAATCAAGACATAGCCTTGGATCCTTCTTCCAATCTTCTTTGGCTTTCCTCCATTCTGCTCACTGATTATGTATACTCTCTGTTACATGTTCCTTCACCCTTCAATTATTACACTTCTTTTCCTACACTGACATTTTTTCTGTTTCACATCATTTTTTTCCTTTATGGGTTATGTTTATTTATATTTGTTTTTCTTGATCATTTCAATATTTAACGACCATTTATTGTGATTTTTAAAATCATAACTCAGCCAACTAGATCTATTCTCTCTTCAAATAAGACATAAAGAAACAAAAAGAAACAAGAAAACTTCAACTTAGGTCTTCATGGCATCAGAAGTCTCCAGCCAATGGTAAAGAATCTGAATAGACACCGTAGAGCCAATTGCCTCCATTATCATAGTTAATGTAATTTTTTTCATTCTGGAGAATAATGTTTGAGTTCTTCCCGGGGCAGCACTGTTCCCAGTTACCATAAGTTTGTGGTCTACATTTAGTCAACAATAATAGCTGGCATTTATTTGTTGCTTATTGTATACTCACCATTTTTCCAAGTGATTTCATCCCTTTATCAATTCTATGAGGAAGAAAGCTATTCTATCACCAACAATATTTTATAAATGAGGAATCTTGGACTTGGAGAGATTGAGTGATTGCCAGAGTCCCATGGCTTGTAAGTGACACAGCCAGGATTGGGCCCCCTGAGTTTGCCCTGCCTCCAGCCTGCTGTCTATAAAACACGTGTTTCTGTTCTTGATGCTCTGGGAAGAGGGAAGAAGTGAGCAGAAATAAGAAAAGGTAAAAGATGTGATTCCTAACTTCAGTTTAGACTTCAGTTAAGAAAATAAAACACTGAAAAATTACCAATTGTGGTAGACAGTTTCCAAAGATGCCTCCTCCCAGGATGAGCCACCACTCCCAGGAATCATGCCTTTGTTTGGTCCTTTCCCACAGTGAATCAGAGTTGGCCCTGGGTAGCCAAGTCAGTGCAGCAGAAGTGACACTGCGTGCCTTCTTAAGGCCAGGCCATAAAAGGCTTTGCCCCTTCCACCATGTGCTCTTGCAGCACATGTTCTGTGGGAAGCTAGCCGCCATGTAAGAATTCCAACTAACATGAGACCACTACGCTGCAGGGAATCCCAGCCTAGCCACATGCAAAGGCTGTGTGGCCAGCCCCAGCTGCCTCAGCCATCCCAGCCCAGGCACCATTCACAGGAGTGAAGATGACATTTTGGACATTGGAGCCCCAGCAGACTCCACATGGAAGCCAGGGGAATCTAGCCATCTGCCAGAAACAAGGCACCAGCGTTGTGGCCCCATCCCAGCCATCTCCAATCCTTTGAACAACTCCAGCTGATGCTCTGGCCCTGGGAGAGAAGAGATAAGCCATCCCTGGTGTGCCTACCCTCATTCGTAATTCACACGACGGTTAGCATAATAAAATGGTTGCTATTATAAGTCACTAGGTTTTGGGGACCTTTGCAATGCAGCAACTGATACATGGAACAACAGTGAAAGACAACAAAGAATGTACAGATTAAGTCAGGGAGATCCAGAGATAGAGAAATGCTTGGGGTTGGAACAATTAGAAACATCTCATTTCTGATAACAAAGTCTGGGACCTGAGCAAAGGCTCCAGAAAAAGTGCAGATAAATTCACCGTATCTGATGTGAAGGCTGTAAGAATTGAAGCACTAAGCAGTAGGCTTGGAAAAGAGTCTAGGGCAGATTGGTGAGGTGCTGAGTGCCAAGGAAAATAACTTCCCATCTGAACAGGGCTATGAAAACCATCTAGTACAACTCAATTCTTTTTTTTCCTTTTCTTTCTTACAAATCAGGAAACTTAAACCTAGAGAAAGAAGAGATTTCAGGAGGTCATGTAGCTGGTTGGCACAGGAGTTAATACCAAGGCTAGGGTGTGGGCTCTTTCCTCCAGGAACCCACAGTTGGTTAGGGAAATGGGAGCCCTGCTTTTCGGCTGAATCTAGATAAGGTTTCCCCCCTGGCATCAAAAATACCACAGGATATCCATCCTAATAGATCCTGAGAGCCACGGTAGCGTTTAAAGCCAGCTGCTTTAATTTGTAGTTATAAAATGTCTAACATTCTTACCTCATTTCCTTCCTTCACATAAGAAACCAAACTGGACAGACTCTCTACCCCTTTCCGTCTCTGAGCTCTCACCAAATTCTTCACAAGGTTTTTTGTTGTTGTTGTTTTTAAACAACTTAATAGGGATGTAGTTTACATTTCATAAAATCCACTCCATTTTAGGTGTGCCCCTAAGTGCTTTTTAACATAGAGTTGTGCAATGCTCACCATTGTCTGGTGGTGGAATATTTTCATGGTTCCAGTAAAATCTCTCTGCACATTCACGGTTAATCCTTGTTCACACTGGGAGTTACAAACAACAAATAATTTACTTTGTCTTACAAGATTTGCCTTTTGTGCAAAGGCACAATAAGTGACCTTTCGTGGCCGGCTTCTTTTGCGTGGCCTGTCTTTAAGGTTCCTCCATGCTATAACATGCATCAGTCCTCATTCCCTTTTACTGATAAACAGTATTGTGCTGTATGAATATATTTTGTTTATCCATTTACCAGTTAGAGGACATTTGAGTTGTTTCCACTCTTTGGCTATAATGGATAAGGTTGCTTCTATTATGTTTTAAAAGAAGCAAGGATTGCTTACTATAGAGAAACCACTTAAAGGAGTTTTGGGGGTTTTGAGGGGATTGCTTATTAAAATAAGAAGACAACAAACCAAAAGAGACTCTTAATGTTATAAAACAAACTGAGGGGGGGGGAGAGGGGTTGGGAGAAGGTGGTGGGATTATATTATATGTTTAAATAAAGCTTAAATAAAAATTAAAAAAAAAAGAAGACACATGAAAACATGAGGATGAAAATAAATTTATCATTCAGATACACTCACGCTATTAATATTCCACACTTCTTTTGTCAAACATGTATATGATTTTTTTCTTTATAATACTAAATCCTACATTTTTTAAAAATTATTTTCTTTTTGGGGCACCTGGGTGGCTCAGTTCAGCTCAGGTCATGATCCCAGTGTCCTGGGATCGAGATCTGCATCGGGCTCCCTGCTCCCAGTGCTTAAACTACTGAGCCACTCAGGTACCCCACAGCAGGGTTAGTCTTTTGTGAACATTGTCTTGTTTCATAGTGTCCTGGGAAGTCCAATTTTGTTAATGTCTATGGTCTGGAAATTTTGAAATAATTTTCACATTTTAATAGAGAAATAATCTGGGTTCACCCAGAGAACTCCTGGGTTGAAGGTGCCTTTGGGGTGAGCTATTTGTAATAAAATCACGGTCCCCTCTTTCCCTCCCTCTCTCTCCATCTACCTCCAGTCCCCCACTGGCCCATCTTCCATTTAGACCAGAGCTCTGAACTTCCTTCCCTGTCCCAGTGGTGAGATGAACATGCACTGTGAGTCAAGGTATTCTAAAAAGTAGATAGTCTTGAAACCATAGTGTCCCTAAGTAACACTATTACGATCTGTATTAGGTATGAATTTTCAAAGCACAAGATTCAGGTGCACAAAAAAAAAAAAATAACTTTGACTTTCTATACCAGAACTTAATTTCTCT
Source organism: Taxidea taxus jeffersonii (assembly GCA_003697995.1). Lineage (NCBI taxonomy): Eukaryota > Metazoa > Chordata > Mammalia > Carnivora > Mustelidae > Taxidea > Taxidea taxus. The sequence continues at coordinate 31,457 of RCUC01132753.1, forward strand.
CTCCAGCTGTGGTTTGCCAATCAATTCTTGGTAAACCTGGTCACTTCAGAGTTTTTCCTCAGTCTCTTTGGGATAAATTAAAGGGGTCAATGTTCTACTTTAGGTAGTATTAGGAAAAATAAAAGCAATATTTCTGTTTTCTTTCTAAACAGAGCAAGGATCTTAACCTTTTAACTTGCCTCTGAACTGTCTGCCTTGATCTTTCATGTTTTTATTTACAAATGTTAGTCACACCCTGATTATAAAACTCCTCCAAAGTACTGTTTTTTGAAGACTTGTCCATATGTTTTACCTATTTCTTACCTCACTACTGCTTCTTACATCCCATTCCTTCTTCTTCTTTTTTTTTAAAGATTTTATTTATTTATTTGTCAGAGAGAGAGGGAGAGAGAGCGAACGAGCACAGGCAGACAGAGTGGCAGGCAGAGGCAGAGGGAGAAGCAGGCTCCCTGCTGAGCAAGGAGCCCGATGTGCGACTGTATCCCAGGATATCGCTGGCATCATGACCTGAGCCGAACGCAGCCGCCTAACCAACTGAGTCACCCAGGCATCCCCCATTCCTTCTTCTTGAATTCAGTTTCCTTCTTCTCAAAATATATGTTTATTATTCATGCACTGAGTCTCTGGGCAGTGTGCTTTTAGATTTCATGTGCTATATTTTACCCTCTGGATTAAATTCGTATTGTTGCTATAACAAATTGCCCCAAAGTTATTGGCTTAAAACAACAGAAATTTACTCACAGTTTTGGAAGCCAGGAGTCTAAAATTTGTTTCAGTGGACAAAGGCCAAAATATCAGAAGAGCTGGTTCCTTCTGGAGATTCTAGGGGTGAATCTGTTTCCTTGACTTCCCTGGTGTCTTGAAATTGGCTAAATTCCCCAGCTTATGACTCCCTTCCTGAATTACTCTAATCTCTTGCTTCATCATTAGAAATCCAACTTTCTCCTTAGATCTTTTTGCCTTTCTCTAGTAAGGACTTTTATGATTACATTTAGGGTCCATCTAGATAATTCTGAATAATCTCCCCATTTCAAGATCTGAATCTTAATCATGTCTGCAAGTTCCTCTTACTATGTGTAAGGAAACAGTGACATGTTCCAAGGACTAGAGCATGGATATCTTTCAAAGCCATTATTCAGTCTATAACATTCTGCTCTGTGGACCTCAAGGATCCACTACCATTCCACATGTAAAATATATCCATTCCATCCCAACACCCATCAAATTCTCAACTCATTACCACAACTCAAGTCCCAAATCTCATCTAAATATTATCAGCTCAGAAGTCACAAATCTTAAAATCTAAATAAGATATGGGTAAGAATCTGGGTATGATTCAGCCTCCAGCAAAATGTCTCTCCATTTAGGAATGTACAGAACTAGAAAACAAGTTATCTATTCACAAAATACAATGGTAGGATGAGCACCAATGACAACAATTATTGACATTCATGTTCCAAAAGGGCAAAATTTAAAAAAATTAAAAAAAAAAAGAAGAGAAGAAAGACATTATTAGTCCCAAGCAATTTTGAAATCCAACTAGGCAAACTCCATTAGCTGCTTGCAGTGCCCAAGAACAGTCCTGTGTGGCTCTCAGCTCTGCCTTCTGGGCCAATAGCTGTGCACTCTGAGTTATTCTTTTCTTTTTCTTAAATAAGACCATGTGTTTACAGTTGAATTTTTTTATCAGCCTGTTTACTGTCTGTAGAATTTTGGGGATCCAACAGCCTTCTTTCATTTAGTCCCATTTGTTCCTTTCTGCCCAAGCTGGCAGTGTTTCTACTGTCTCTTGTGTGGCCTGAGGATTCACTCCATTAAACCAAAGGCTCTCCCATGGGTCTTAACTGGACAATATCATTTCCATTCTTGGCCTCTGCTGAGATAACTGAGGAGATCCATAAGTCATATGTCTAATCTCTTCAAAGAGCCTCTCTGGGATTAAATACTCCAAATTTATGATCCTTTCCAGATACTAGCAACAAATTGTCCAGACACATCCATGACTTTCTCCCCAGACCATAGTTTCCTTACAGTGAATCCTCTAAATTTTTACATCTTTCACCTTGTGGATAGACAGAATTTTTCAAATCATCAAGTCCTGGTTCCTCTCCACCTTTTTTTTAAAAAAGATTTTATTTATTTTACAGACAGAGATAGATCACAAGTAGGCAGAGAGGTAGGCAGAGGGGGAAGAGGAAGCAGGCCCCCTGCTGAGCAGAGAGCCCAATGGAGGGCTTGATCCCAAGACCCTGAGATCATGACCTGAGCCAAAGGCAGAGGCTCACCCCGCTGAGCCACCCAGGCGCCCCTCCACCTTTTTTTTTTAAACAGTTCTTCCTTAAATTTATTTCTTACCTCTCAGATTTTACTAAATACTGCAAGAATAAGCCAGTCTGTACCTTCGACACTCTCTGCTAAGTATCTGAGTTCATCGTGTGCAAATTCTGCTTTGCACATAACTACAGGATACAGTTCACCTAAGCTTCTAACACTATATACCAAGGATCTTTTTTCCTCCAGTTTTCCATAACATGTTTCTCATCTCTCTCACCAGCAGCTCCTTTAGCATTTTTATCTCTATCAACATTATGTTTATGATGATTTAAGTCTTCTCTAAGATAATATATACCTTCTCTACCATGCTCCTCAATTCCTTGTGAACCGTTACGAACAGTATCTTTAACATCTATATTTCTACCAACAGTCTCTTTGAAGAAATCTAGAATTTTTCTGTCATGTGTCTCAAAATTCTTCCAGCCTCAGTCCATTACCAAATTTCCCAACCAACTGAATGCTTTTCGTATTTCTTACCTTTATACCCTCTAAGTTGGATGACAATTTCTCAGGCTACAGAAGTCTAGTCTTTCTTCAGCACATTGAAGATATTACTCCATTGCATTCCATGTTGTGGCTGATGAGAAATCTCATTTTTATTTCCTTGCATGTACACAGATTTTTCTTTGTGATTTGAAGGTTTCCTCTTTTTCCTTTATGTTCTATATATTTGTTGACCTATATCTAGGTCTGGATTTCTTTTCATTTATCCTATTTGCAACTCACTCTTTTTCAGTGTAAGGATTTGTTCTTTTTTACAGCTCTTTGTAATTCTCAGCTATTTTCATTTTTAATATTGCATCCTCTAGCCCCATTTTTTCCTTCTTGGAAGTCTAATTGGAAGTATATTAAACCATGGGGCACCTGGGGGGCTCTGTCAGTTGATCGTCTGACTCTTGGTTTCTGCTCAGATCATGATCTTAGGGTTGTGAGATTGAGCCCCACTTCCTGGCTCTTCACTGAGCATGGAGCCTGTTTAAGATTCTCTCTCCCTCATTCTCCACCCCCCCTCCAAAGATGTATATTAAGTACCAAAGGAAACAATCAAGAAAACTAAAAGGCAGCCAGTGGACTGGGAGAAGATATTGCAAATGATGTATCAGATAAAGGGCTAGTATCCAAAATCTGCCAATAACTTAACAAACTCAACACCCCAAAAATAAAAAGTCCAGTTAAAAAATGGACAAAAGAGGGCGTCTGGGTTGCTCAATGGGTTAAAGCTTCTGCCTTCGGCTCAGGTCATGATCTCAGGGTCCTGGGATCGAGCCCCGCATCGGGCTTTCTGCTCAGCGGGGAACCTGTTTTCCCCCTCTCTCTGCCTGCCTCTCTGCCTGCTTGTGATCTCTGTCTGTCAAATAAATAAATCTTTAAAAAATGGACAAAAGACATGAACAGACATTTCTTAACAGAAAACATACAAATGCCTAACACATGAAAAATGCTCATCATTCATCATCAGGGAAATACAAATCAAAACTATGATAAGATGCCAGCTCACACAGGTCAGAATGGCTAAAATTAACAACTCAGGAAACAACAGATGTTGGCAAGGGTGCATAAAAAGAGGAACTCTCTTACAGTGTTGATGGGAATGAAAACTGGTGCAGCCACTCTGGAAAACAGTGTGGAGGTTCCTCAAAAAGTTGAAAATAGAGCTACCCTACCACCTAGCAGTTGCACTACCAGGTATTTATCTAAAATACAAAAATAGTGATTTGAAGGGGCACATGCACCCCAATGTTTAAAGCAGCAATGTCCACAGTCACCAAATATGGAAAGAGCCCAGATGTCCATCGATGGATGAATAGATAAAGAAGATGCGGTATATATGTGCAATGGATTATTCAGAGGTCAAAAAGAATGAAATCTTGCCATTTGCAATGATGTGGATAGAAGTAGAGTGCATTATGCTAAGCAAAATAAGTCAGTCAGAGAAAGACAAATACCATATGATTTCACTTATACATGGAATTTATTTTTATTTTATTTTTAAAAGATTTTATTTAGGGGTGCCTGGGTGGCACAGTCATTAAGTATCTGCCTTTGGCTCAAGTCATAATCTCAGGGTCCTGGGATGGAGACCCACATCCAGCTCCCTGCTCGGTGGGAGGTGTGCTTCTCCCTCTCCCACTCCCCCTGCTTGTGTTCCCTCACGTGCTGTCTTGCTCTCTCTCTGTCAAATAAATAAGTCAAATCTTTATTCTTTTAAAAGAATTCTTGGGATGCCTGTGTGGCTCAGTGGGTTAAGCCGCTGCCTTCGGCTCGGGTCATGATCCCAGGGTCCTGGGATCAAGTCCCATATCGGGCTCTCTGCTCGGCAGGGAGCCTGCTCCTCCCCTCCCCTCTCTGCCTGCCTCTCTGCCTACTTATGTGATCTCTGTCTATCAAATAAATAAATAAAATCTTTAAAAAAAGAATTCTTTTAAAATATGACTTATTTATTTGACAGAGAGAGAGAGCATGAGCGAGCAGTGGGGGAGGAGCAGAGGAAGAGGAAAAGAAAGGGAGAGGGAGAAGCAGAATCCCTGCTAGCAGAGAGCCCAAAGAAGGGGTCAGTCTCAGGATCCTGAGATCATGACCCGAGCCGAAAGCAGATGCTTAATCAACTGAGCCACCCAGGCGCCTAGAAGTTTTTTTTAAGACTGATTGATTGATTTTAGAGAAAGAGCATGCACAGGTCAAAGGAGGGACAGGGAGAAAGAAACCCAGGCGGATTCCCCACTGAGTGCAGAGCCAGACAGAGGCCTTAATCCCAGGGCGTGGCCGGGAGATCAGTACCAAGAGTCAGTGGTCAACCGACTGTGCCACCCAGGTGCCCCCCATAAGTAGAATTTAAGAAACAAAACAGATGAACATAGGGGAAGGGAAGGAAAAATAAAATAAGATTAAAAAAGAGAGGGAGACAAACCATAAGATACTCTTAACTACAGGTAACAAACAGGGTTGCTGGAGGAGAGAGGGTGGGGATGGGGTAATTGGGGGATGGGCATTAAGAAGGGCACTTGTAATGAGCACTGGGAGCTATATGCAAGTGATGAATCACGAAATTCTACCCCTGAAACTAATACTACACTATATGTTAACAAACTTGAAGTTAAATAAAATTTTGAAAGGAAAATACAGTAAAATAAAATTGAAATCCTATAACCAAAAAGAAAGTGTATTAAATCCTCTCATTCTATCCCTTTTTCTTTTAACCTCTTAATTTTTTACATTTCTTTATCTCTTTGTTATTTTCAGTAACTTCCTTAGCTCTAGCTTCCTTTTATATTTTTTGAGTTTTCTCTTCTGCTAGATTTTATATGCTATCTAACTTCTAAGTTGAGTTTCTAATTTGAATAATTACATATTTTGTATTATTAGAAGTTATGCTTTTCTTATTTTCAAATCTGCCCTATCCCTTTAGGTAGTTCCTTGCACCTTTTTTTTTTTCTACCATGGTTTATTTGTGTGTGTGTTTTATAGTTTGGAAAGATGAAATCAAGTTCCTTGGAATTTTTTTAAAGATTTCATTTATTTATTTGACAGAGATCACAAGTAGGCAGAGAGGCAGGCAGAGAGAGAAAGGGAAGCAGGCTCCCTGCTGAGCAAAAAGCCCAATGCAGGGCTCGATTCCAGGACCCTGGGATCATGACCTGAGCCAAAGGCAGAGGCTTTAACCCACTGAGCCACACAGGAGCCCAGTTCCTTGGAATTTTATCTGTGTGAATTTCTTGAAACCTAGTGTATTAGTTTCTTGGGGATGCCACAGCAAATTACCACAAACTGGGCAGCTTATACAACAGAAATTTATTCTCTCAGGGTTCAGGATGTCAGGAGTCTGAAATCAAAATGTCCACAGTGCCATGCTCTCGCTGAAGCTCAGAGGAGAATCCTTCCTAGCCTCTTTCAGTTTCTTGTGGCTCATGGCATCTCTTAGCTGTGGTAGTGTGACTTCAGTCTCTGCCTCCATATTCACATGGCTTCTTCTTTTAGGTGTGTGTGTTTACCTGTGTTGTCTCTTCTCCCAAGGATAAGGATACCAATCATTGGATTGAGGGCCCACTCTGCATTCAAGGTGATTCATCTTGGGATCCTTAATCATATCCACGAAGATCCTATTTCCAAGGAAGTCACATTCTGAGGTTACAAGTGGACATAAATTTTAAGGAATCACTCTTCAACCACCACACCTAAGATTAAATTTAGTATGTTCTGTCAATCAAAATTTGCTTTTGCTTTCAGAACCCTGAAGATCTACCAATTTGGGATCATTTTAACCTAAAATTTCTCCTTTGGATTTTCTTTTTTCTTTTCTTTTTAATTTCTATTGATTGATTGATTGCCCCACAGAGGCCTATGTGAAAATGGGCCATTAGGAATTCTCAATCAGATCCTTTCCATCCTCTGGGGAACACTGTCCACACAGGCAACATCTCTCCCATCTTTTGTGAGATGGGTTGTTTTCTAGGTTTCTGTTCAGAGTGCCACTCCTTGAAGGGATCTGGTTCATTTTTACGGTATTCTATTCTATTTTTTTATTTTACTTTTTAATTGTAGTATAATTGACACATAATATCATATTAGTTTCAAGTGTATAACAGTGATTTGACAATTCTGTACATTATATAATGCTCACTACAAGAAGTGTAGTTACCATCTGTCACCATACAAAGTTATTACAATATTATCAACTATATTCCTTATGCTGTACTTTTCATCTCCATCACTTATTTATTTTATAACTGGAATTTTATATCTCCCAATCACTTTCACCTATTTCACCCATCCTCCTCGCCCTCTCCCCTCTGGCAACCACTAGTTTATTCTCTGTTTTTAATGAGTCTATGTTTGTTTTTTGTTTGTGTGTTTCTTTGTTTATTTGTCTGCTCATTTGTTTTGTATTTTAGGTTCTGTATGTAAGTGAAACCATATGGTATTTCTCTTTTTCTGTCTGACTTATTTTGATTAATAGAATACCTTCTAGATCCGATGAGGGGACCAGGTTTTATTTCAGTGTTCCCATTCTGACCTCACACCTTGCTTTGGCTCTAAGCTTTATTTCCTAGCCAAAGAAAAGTTTGACAGCAATGCTGAATAACCACTCTAGTCTCTTACTTTCTTATAGTTTTGTAGCCCCAGAGATTGTCTTCACTTTCCCACCAACTCAGCTGTGCATATCAAAAGTTTATGTATTACTGAAGGATACCAAATAAGATGTGAACAAATAAGAGACATGTAATTATGTTAGGTTGGAAAAGCAACATGAGGAAGGTGTTAATTCTTCTTCAGTTAACTCACAAGTTTATTTCAATGCCAGTAATTTTTTTTAATTTTGAAATGAGACAAACAGTTCTGAATTCATATGGAAAAATAAATAAGAATAGCCTGGAAAGCTCTAAAACAATAGGACTCTCTAGTAGATATTTAAACCCATATCTACTAGATAAAAGTGTATTCTCCTATGGCAGACAGACAAACTGAATAGAAAGCCCAGAAATATTCCAAAATACACAAGGAAATTTAGTATTTGACAAAGGTGCTGTCTCCAATTGATATGGGAAAGAGGGGCTGTGTAGTATTTGTATTGAGAGAACTGATCTGAAAAAAATAAAGTTGTACTCATACCTTAATCAGAATAAACTCCAAGTAAAACTAAGATTTAAATTTTAAAATGAAACTATTTTTATTTGTAAGGGTTCTTTATGCATATTCTGGATAATCCTACAAATCAATAAAAGACAGGCGACTCTATAAAAAATGGTCGAAAGACCTGAGCAGATGCTTCATAAAATAAGATGTCTAATTGGCTAATGAATACATGGAAAAATGCTGACTTTCAATAGTCCTCAGGGCAAGGAAAATTATACCCACAATGAAACAGCACTACAAATCCACTAGAATGGTCCAAATTAAAAAGACCGATAACACCAAAAGTTGGAGATGATGTGTAGCAATCAGGATTCCCATTCTCTGCTGGTGGGTGTGTAAGTTGACACCATCACGTGGTAAAACTGTTGGATGGCACCCACTAAAGCTGATCTGTTATCTACTTTGTGACATGGTAATGTCCCTCTTAGGTATATACTCAGCACACACGAATTTGTGTGTTCACCAAAGACAAATGTAAGAATGTCCACAGTAGGTATAAAGTTAAAAGATTTCCTTCCACTTTTGTCCTTCATCTGTTCTGGGCTTCTTCTTTTTTTTTTAAATTTTTTAAAAATTTTATTTATTCATTTGACAGAGAGAGAGAGATCACAAGTAAGCAGAGAGGCAGGGGGAAACAGGCTCCCCGCTGAGCAGAGAGCCCGATGTGGGGCTCGATCCCAGGACCCTGAGATCATGACTCGAGCCAAAGGCAGTGGCTTAACCCACTGAGCCACCCAGGTGTCCCTGTTCTGGGCTTCTTAAGATATAAGATAAATTTATCTTTATTATTCAGTCCTTGCTCCTCAGAGTATTGGACTACCACCAGCAGCAAAAGCAACATCTAAGAGCTTATTAGAAAAACAGAATCTCTTGGGGCGCCTGGGTAGCTCAGTGGGTTAAGCCTCTGCCTTCAGCTCCGGTCATGATCTCAGGGTCCTGGGATCGAGCCCCACATCAGGCTTTCTGCTCAGCAGGGAATTTGAAAAGCCATAGTTTAAGCCATGGTTAGTCAGATATTCTCTTCTGTGTAGCTAAAATCATTCCAACAGATACAGACATAACCCAAAACCTCCTCCTCTTGCTGAATTTTTTATTGGCAACCATCTTGTATATGTCAGTTTTCACACTTCTCTTTGCTCCAGCAAACAACTATACATATATATTTGTAATAGTATCTCATTGTTTTAATTTGCATTCCCCTGATTACATTTGTTGTGAAGTATCTTCTCACAAGTAACTTCTCATATGTCTATTTGACATCTTTGGTGAGGTGCCTGTTAAGGTCTTTGGCCCACTTTTTAATAATATTGAGTTTTTTTTTTAATTGTTGAATGTTAAGTGTTCTTTGTATATTTGGGGTAAGAGTCCATGATAAAGTTTGCCTATTCCAAGTATTTTCTTCCAGTCTATAGCTTTCCTTCTAATTCTCTTGGGATTGTCTTTCACAGAGCATAAGTTTTTCATTATAACAATGAAGTCCAGCTTATCAATAATTTCTTTCACAGATTGTGCCTTTGGTGTTATATCCAAAAAGTCATTGTCATATGCAAGGTCATCTAGGTTTTCTCCTATGTTATCTTCTAGGAGTTTCACTATATTTGGGTCTATGAGCTGTTTTGAGTTAGGTTTTGTGAAGATTGTAAGGTTTAGGTATTGTTTTTTGGGGAGGTTTTTTGTTTTTTGTCTTTTGTCTTTTTGTTTTTGCGTGTGGATGTCTCATTGTTTCAGCAAAGAGATTATCTTTGCTCCATTGTATTGCCTTTGCTCCCTTGACAAGTATCAGCTGACTATACTTATCAGGGTCTATTTCTGGAATCTCTGTTCTGTTCCACTGATCTGTTGTCTATTCTTTTACCAATCTCACAATGTCTTGATTACTATAGTGTTAGAGTAAGTCTAGAAGCCAGGTAGCATCACTCTTCCAATCCTGTTCTTTTCCTTCAAAGTTATACTGGTTGTTCTGAGTCTTTTGCCACTCCATATAAACTATAGAATCAGTTTGCCAATATCCGCAAAATAACTTGCTGATACTCTGATTGGGATTGCATTTAATTTATAAGTAAAATTGGGAAGAACTGACATCTTGACAATATTGACTGTTCCTATACATGAATGTGGAATCTCTCCATATTTTTAGTTCTCTTTTCATCTAATTCTGTAGTTTTCCTTATACAGATCTTGCACATGTTTTGTTAGATTTATTCTTATGTATTCTTAAGTATTTCAGTTTGGGGGGTTCTATTATGAACAGTATTGTGTTTATAGATTTCAAATTTCAGTTGTTCAGTGCTGGCATATAGGAAAATGATTGACTTTTGTAGATTAACTTCGTATCTTGCAACCTTGCTATATAATCGCTTTTTAGTTCCAGAAGTTTTTTTGTCCATTCGTTTGAATTTTCTACATAGACAATTTTGTTATCTGTAAACAAGTCAGTTTCATTTCTTCCTTCCTAATCTGTATACCTGTATTTCCTTTCCTTGTTTTATTGAAATAGCTAGGACTTCCAGTATGATGTTGCAAGGAATGTTAAGAGGGAACATCTTTGCCTTGTTACTGATCGTAGGAAAACTTCTCATCATTAAGTATGATGTTACCTATAATGACTGTTTATGTTCTTTATCAAGCTGAAGAAGTTCCCTTTATTTCTAGTTTTCTGAGAGTTTTTCTCATGGGTGGGTGTTGAATTTTGTCAAGTACTTTTTCTACATCTCTCAACAAGCTCATGTGAGTTTTCTTTTACATCCTGTTGATGTGATGGATTACGTTGGTTGATTTTTGAATGTTGAACCAGCCATGCATACCTAGAATAAATCTCACTTTTCATAGTGTATAAAATTTCCTATACATTGTTGGATTTGATTTGCTAATTTTTTGTGGATTTTTATATCTATATGTCTCTGTTCATGAAAGATATTAGACTACTGTTCTTTTGTATGTCTTTGTCTGAGTCTGGTATTGAAGTAATGCAAACCTAATAGAATAAGGAAACATTCCTCCTGTTTCTGTTTTCTGAAAGAATTTATAGACAAATGATATAATTTATTCCTTCAGTGTTTGTTAGAGTTCACCCATGAACCTATCTGGGCCTAATGTTTTCTATTTCAGAAGTTAATTGATATGTTTTAAACCTATCTCTTTTCTAATATATGCACCAAATGGTATAAATTTGCCTCCAAGCACTGCTTTCCCTGAATCCCACAAATTTTGATGAGTTGAATTTCTACTTTCACTTAGTTCAAATGTTTTTGACGTTTTCTTGTGGTTTCTTCTTTCAGAACCAAGTGCTTTGTAAAAGTGTATTGTTTAATTTCTAAGTAATTTAGAGTTATTCACCTATCTTTTATTATTGATTTTTAGTTGTACTCTGAGAACATGCATTGAATAATTTAGATTCTTTTAATTTTGTGGAGGTGTGTTTTATAGCTCAGACTGTGATCTATCTTGGTGAATGTTCCATGTGAATTTGAGAAGAACATGTGTTCTGTTTTTGTTGGATGAAGTATGTAGATGTCATTTATATTCGGTAGATCAAGAGTGCTATGTTTTTAATGATATCTTTTCTTGATGAAGCTTTCTATTTCTGATAGACTGCCAATAAAGTCTCCAACTATAACAATGAATTCACTTATTTCTTGTGGCAGTGCTATAAGTTTTTGCCTCATGTATTTTGACATTCTTTTGTTAGATACATACACTTTAAGGATTGTTATGTCTTCTTGGAAAATTGACCTCTTTATCAATATGTAATTCCTTACTTTTCCCCTGATAATTTTCTTCTTCTGAAGTCTGCTCCTTTGGAAATTAGCTACCCCAGCTTTCTTTTGATTAATGTTAGGATGGTATAACTTTCTCCACCCCCTTTGCTTTCCCATTCTTTTACTTTTAATCTGTATATGTCTTTTTATTTGAAGTGGGTTTCTTACATATGACATATAGTTGGGTCTTGTTTTTAGATTCATGCTGAAAATCTCTTATTTGGTATATTTAGACAATTGATAGAGCAGTTATTGATATAGTTGGATTAAAATTTATTCCATTACTGATTTTTTTTGCTGCCTTTTTCTTTGTTCCAGTTTTTTCTCTTCCACTCTTTTGCTTCTTGTGATTCTAGTTAAGCACATTACATAATTCAGTTGTCCCTCTTTTCTTAACATATGAATTATATTTCTTTTTAAAAATATTTTTAGTGCTTGCCCTGTGATTTGCGGTACACATTTACCACTAATCCAAGCCCACTCTTAAATAACCCTATACTGCTTCATAGGTAGTGCAAGTACCTTATAATAGCAAACTATTGCTAATGTCCTCCTCCCATTCCTTGTATTATGGCTGTCATTTATTTCATTTATACATACCTCTAAGCATCCGATACATTATTACTATTCCTTTATTTATTTATTTTTAAATATTTTATTTATTTACTTATTTGACAGAGAGATACACAGTGAGAGAGGAAACACAAGCGGGGGAGTAGAGAGGGAGAAGCAGGCTTCCTACTGAGTAGGGAGCCCAGTGTAGGCCTCCATCCCAGGACCCTAGGATCATGACCTGAGCAGACATTTAATAACTGAGCACCCCAGGTGCCCCATTGCTATTATTTTAAACAAACTGTTTTTTAGGTCAGTTAAGAATAAGAGAAGTAAAGTTTTTATTTTACCTTATACCTTCTCTGATGCTCCTCCTTACTTTAGGAAGATCTGATTTTTTTCCTTACTTGTATCATTTTCTTCCTCCCTGAAGAAATTCTTTTAACATTTCTTGCAGGGCAGATCTACTGGCAACAAATTCTCCCAATTTTTGTTTTTCTGAGAAGGTGTGTTTCACCTTCACTTTTTTTTTCTTTTTACAATTTTATTTATTGGGGCACCTGGGTGGCTCAGTCATTAAGTGTCTGCCTTCTGCTCAGGTCATGATAGTCCTGGGATCGAGCCCCACGTTAGACAAACTGGTCAGCAGGAAGCCTGCTTCTCCCTCTCCCACTTCCCCTGCTTGTGTTCCCTCTCTCACTGTCTCTCTCTTTGTCAAATAAATAAATAAAATCTTAAAAAAAAAAAAGATTGTATTTATTTGACAGAGAAAGAGAGAGCAGAGAGGGAACACAACCAAAGGGAATGGGAGAGGGAGAAGGAGGCTTCCAGCTGAGCAGGGAGCCCTACATGGGGTTTGATCCCAGGACCCTGGAATCATGACCTGAGCCAAAGGCAGATGCTTAATGACTAAGCCACCCAGGTGCCCCACCCCTTCACCTTTGAAAGACAATTTATGAGGTTACAAAATTCTAGGTTGGTAAATTTGTTCTCTAAAATCTTAAAGTATCCTCCAGAGCCTAGAATCAGCAAAAGGAAACACAAATGCAAAGACACAGAAGCAAGTAAGACCCAGCAACAGTAGAGGGCCTGATGGAAAGCCAGTAGGGCTGGAGCAAGACCCAGGCTGGATGCTGTCAGACCTGCGGTCAAGGACCACATCATCCTAGAGTTAGATGCTATGGTAAGGGATTCAGACTTACTTAAAGAACCATGAAAAAGGAGCGCTTGGGTGGCTCAGTTAGTTAAGCCTCCAACTTTTGACCTCAGCTCAGATCTTGACCTCAGGCCCCGCATTGGGCTCCATGCTGGGTGTGGAGTCTCCTAAACAACCACCACCACAACAACCACACTAACAAAAACCATGATGAAGAGTTTTAAGCGAGGGAGAAATAAGATCCAATTTATGTTTTGTCTTGTTTTAAGTTGTCCTGCCTTAAAAATTGGAAGAAAGCCTGGGAAGAAATAAGGAGATTAATTAGAAGGTAATTACTATTGCATGTAAGCCGGAGAAGAGTCACATCATATAATGGGGGTGGGTGGTGGGTGGTGAGGTTGGAACAAGTTATATGGAATACAATAGGAATGAGGCTATTAAGAATTTAGCAAGGTTTGGCCTTGTCAAGCAGTCATGACTGGCAATTCAGAAGGAGAGAACTGGACAGATGCCAATCACTTTTGGGAAGCAGCTTTGACAGAATTTGCTAATTCTCTGGATATGGGAGATGAAAAAGACAGCCTTCTAAAATGGCTGCCAATAATCCTGGCCTCCTGGCATTCCAGCCCTTGTATAATTCTCTCCTCTTGAATGTGAATAAGATATAATGACTTGCTTCTAAGAAGAAGAACAAGATAAACTGACAGAACATCACTTCTGAAATTAGGTTATAAAAGACTCTGACTTTCATATTGCTGTGTCCTCTCTGACTCTTCTTATAGTCTTATGCTGATAGAGAGGGCCACCTGGCAAGGAACTGGGGGCATCCTCTGACTAACAGGCAGCAAGGCACAGAGATTTTTCAGTGACCTGAAAGAAACTGCATTCTTCCAGCAGCCATGTAAGTGAGCTTGGAAGTGGATCCTTCCCCAGCTGAGTCTTCAGATGAGATCACTGCACTGAACCAACAATTCATGTGAGCCCTGTGAAAGCCTGGGAAGCAGAGGACCCAGCTAAGCTGTTCTGGATTCATGACCCACAGAAATGATGAGATTGTATGTGCATTATCTTATGCCACCAAATTTTGGAATTGTTTGTTGTGCACAACAGATAATAATAATAGATAACAGGTAACTAATGCAGGAGGTGAGGGAAACAGAGACATCAAGGATGATTCCCACCTAATTTCTGGCTTGAGCAAGTGAGTGTCTAGAGCCAGAACTCCAGGAGGAGAAAATTATTTCTGGGGTGAAGGGAGCATATAAATACCCATTTTGGGTATTAAACATCCAAGTGAGGAATTGGGTGATGCATAGATATGGAACTCCTTTTCCGTGATGTCAGAAGATATACTTTTCCACCAGTCAGAGCAGTGAAATCCAAAACTTGGGTTTGGACTCAGGGGAAGGAGGTAAGTCAGTGGAGGTTAAGAAAATTAAGTCTTCTGTTTGGTAAAGCCTAACTGTCCCAAGTTCCATTTGGGTGTTTAAGGCTAAAACCCTCAGGTACTACTTCAGTGTTACTTTGCCTTATTTTACCTTTGTTGCATTATCCTCCTTGAGGAAGAGGAGAGGTGGCCAGAGAGAGTTTGGAAATTTCTCTTTCACTGGGTCACAAAGCAGCATGATGGTGGCCATTTCTAAACCCGAAAGCCTAAGCCCCAAGCCTTAGCATAGCTCAGTGCTTCTCAACAGGACCCCCGTGTTGGCACTTAGCCCAGGACAATTCTTGTCATGCTAGAATGTCCTGAGGATTGTAAGAGGGTTAGTGCATGTCAGTAGAACCCACCAGTCACTGTGACAACCCAAAACATCCTTCTCACAATTCCAGATGCCTCCTACTGGGATGATACCTTGTTGTTGTTGAGAACCAATGGACTATTGGTGCTTGCTGGACTGCAACATCTCAGCCCACACTTTGACCTTGCACCCTGCTGTTTCCATGTGCCTGCTCGGCAAGAGGTTCCAGGATATTAAACATTCTCATTTCTAGAATTTTAAATACAATAGGTTCCCAAATAATTAAAATGTAATGTTAATATAAGAATGATTTGGAATATAATTGAATTTTAGATGATTTATATGTCAACATGAAATCTGCTAGAAACTCAGAGACATTGTTATATCTGGTCTTCTTTGTGCTGTGGCCATGCCAAAAAGCAAGTTAATAAAATGCTGGCTGTCGGTTCATAGTGAATAATAACAGCATGTGTCCTAATGCTTCAGATTTGTGACTAGAGATGCCCTGAAAGAATACTTTGAAAATTCAGAACATTGATCTGGTGATTGTAGCTGCTAGGGTCTCAGAAGACTCTATTCCTACACTGGGTGGTAAAGTTACTCTGTGTCAAATCTACATCAGAAAGAAAAAAAACATTTGCATTTATGTATTTGTGATATGCTGCGTTCTATTGTACTGATTATCACAGAGCTTTTATTGGACACCTATTGTGAGCCAGGCACTGTGCTAATTTCTTTGAATGCATTTTTTAAATTTAATGCCACAAAGATGCCTCTGTGGAGAGCAGTATCCTCATTCCCATTTTGCATGTAAGGACATGAAGGCTCAAATTGTGCAACTTGCTCAGGATCACTAAGCCAGTAGGAGACAGAGTCAGATTTTAAACCCAGCCTTTGAACTTTATTCTATAACTTCTTTAGCCTACATGGATCTGGCGTGATTTTGTCCAACAGATATCCACCAAGTGTCAGGGCCTGCATTGGGAAAACAGAACAGAGATGCTCTTGCCTGCTTGGATGTCTAGACGGATGCACGGGTGTGTGGAAAGATGTATAAAAATAAATCAGGGGGGGGGGGGCATTTGGGTGGCTCAGTTGGTTAAGCGGCTGCCTTCAGCTCAGGTCATGATTCCAGGGTCCTGGGATCAAGCCCCGCATCGGGCTCCCTGCTCAGCAGAGAGCCTGCTTCTCTCTCTCCCTCTGCCTGCCGCTCTGCTTACTTGTGCTCTCTATCTCTCTGACAAATAAATAAAACCTTAAAAAAAATAAATCATGGGGAAAATGCATAGAAAAATGAGATGAAGAGAGGGGTGGAATGGGAGGGTAAGTGAATGAGTGACTGAATGAAGAAGTAACCAAGAAAATGGAATGGTATGGGAGGGAATGAATGGATGGATGAACAGGTGGGTGGAAGGATGAATGCATGAATGAGGAAGAGGATTTGAGGCTGAGCTCCCTAAAGCCTACGCGCCAGGCTCCGGGCGGCTGGCGGGTGGGCGGACGGGCGGCTACTCCACACAGTACGGTAGGCGCGGGCCGCTCCTCCTCGGGCCTGGCTTGCGCCTCCTCCCCTCTCGCCCCCTCCCCCTTCTCCTCCTCCGTCGCCCGCCCGCCCGTCGACACCCCGGACCCCAGTCCCTGGCGGGCGGGCGGAGAAGTCGGCCGTCCGCGCTAGGGCGCTCGCCGCGCCGCCGTCGCCGCCGCCCGGCGAGCCGCGATGAGCAGAGGGGCCGCGCCGCCCCGGGGCCGCCGCCGCCGCCGCGCCGCACCATGAAGCTCCGCAGCAAGGCGGCGGCGCTGCTCCTGCTCGCGCTGGCAGCGCTGCTGTTCGCGCTGCTGTCCCTGCGCGCCGGCCGCGCCGAGCCCCCCGCGCCACCCGCGCGCCCCGCGTCCGTCCCGCAGCGCCACCCCGCGCCGGCCCCCGAGCGCCTCCCGGACCCGGGC
>RCUC01132754.1:0-24525 GCA_003697995.1 Taxidea taxus jeffersonii
CCCCCCCCCCCATTCCAGGGTACCTGGGCAGACGGCCAAGGCAGGCCACCCCCCTGCCTACCTGTCCTCTTCTCTGGCCAAGGCAGAGAGTGCTCCAGCAGGGACTTGAGGACCTCAGGCATGTCCATGGCAGGGGCCACTCCAATCCGGTCGCAGCTCGACATGGCCCGGCAGGAGGTGCTTGCTCGGGGGAGTTCAGAAGCAGCTAGAGAGGCAGGAGCTGGCCCGGGAGCCGCAGGCTCTGGAGGCGGGCGGGGCGGGAGCCCGAGGCAGCCAATGGGCAGTAGAGGCCCCGGCCCACCCGTCCACCCCCGGCTCGGCCACCCGCCAGCTCCGGCTGCAGCCAGGCCTTCCCTTTGCGCCGCCTGGCAGGGCGGGCCTGGCCCTGCGCCAGCCGCAGCACGTGGAGCCCCCGCGCCAATCCTCTGACAGAGAGCCCGGCCTGTTATCTAACTTTGCAAAGGGAAGTTCTCCCCCAGGCTGGAAGCCATAACCAGGGCCTGCCAGGTAAGAGCAGTGAGATGGCTCCACGCCCACAGCGAGCATGCACTGCACACTCAGGCACACTTGGCGGGGCGGGGTGGGGGGGGGGGGGGGGGGGGGCTGGTGGCCCAGCGCAGCGGAGGGCAGGGCGGGCCTTGGGAATCAGTGTGGGCCAGGACCTGACACCCAGCCCTCCAGGCAGCTCAGCACAAAGGACATACTCTGTGTTAGCACACATCAGCACAGGAAGGGGCCTCACGCATTTACCTGCGAGCCGAGCCTCGAGGGGCATTGGCATGCTTCAGCTCTGACACCTGTATGCAAGGCACAGGGAGGGGGGGGTTTGCACGGGGTGTGGGTAAGTGGGACTTTGCACCATTTGCACAGCCTGAAGCTTGCTCTCCTAAAAGAAGCGAGGAAAGCTGCAGTCTGGGATTCCTTTAGTCTTCCGGGGAGGGGAACAGAGGCAGGTGTCCGGCAGACTGGCCCTGGGTGGGCAGGCAGAACACACCCCTCCGAGAGGAAGCAGCTCTGCAAACCCGGCTTAGACTAATCTTGGGTGATGTCCTGCTTGCCAGCCCATCCTGCGGACCTTGGTGGCAATAGGCTGTTTGCTCTCTGTCCCTCTCACCAAGACCTCGGCCTCTGTGGTCCCCAGGCCACCTGAATGTGTGGTCAAAGCCAAGGTTCTGCATGCCCCCTCCACCAAAGACTGACATCAGACTTGGCTGGTGGGGTGGGGGTGGGGGGATGGTGTGAGGCTCCTGATTCTGCCACACACTGATGTGGGATCTTGAACAAGCCGCCCGGCTCTTCTGGATCTCAGTTCCCGAACTCCTCAGTGTTGTGATCTCTGAAGCTCCTTTGAGAGCTCTGGTTCCATGTCTCTGATGCTCCAGACTGGATGCAATAAACATTTGGTTCCCTGCATGTAGATGATTTCTAGAGCTTTCCAAAACTCTACTTCGTACAGAAGCAAAAATTCTCCAGGAGCCTCTCTGGACGCTCCCCTCCCCAACAGCCCTCTGCCTGTCCTCTGATCACCCTCCCTTCTTTCCTACTAGCCCTCCCCTAACTATGCTCTTTCCCCTAGTTAATTACAGATTGATTTCAAGTTTTGAATACAGTAAGCATTATATGGTGCAAAGCTCAACACTTTTGATTTCTACTCCTGTCCTTCCTCTCCATTCCTCTTCCTCATAAACAAATTTAGTTTCTTATTTATCCTTCCAGGGCCCTTTGCTTCTGAGACACTGGGCGGTGAGGGTCAGGTGGGCATGGGATGCTGGCTGCCTCAGGCTGACCTGGGATTTTCAGGCTGGGCCTGACTGAACCACCTCTTGGCCCAAGAACTCCCTCGTGTGCTAGACCAGCTCACCACGAATGTGGAGTGGGTGGGTGCCCACAGACAGCACGATTCCAGAGGCAACAGGAAATGCCTATCTGTCTCAGAAATAAGCCACCTGCCGAGTGACATTTCGTCTTCGTGAACTCTGCGGAACACTTTCTTCTTCTTCTTCTTCTTTTAAGATTTTATTTATTTATTTGAGAGAGCAAGAGAGAGAGAGAGCATGGTCATGGGGAGGGGCAGAGGAGAGGGAGAGAGGCAGACTCTCCATGGAGCAGGGAGCCCACCGGGGACTCGATCCCAGGACCCCAGGATCATAACTGGAGCCAAAGGCAGACGCTTCACGGGCTGAGGCACTCAGGCGCCCCTCTGCAGAACCCTGTCAACGCACAAATGTACTAAGTACCTAAGCCGGTGCGTGAGTGCTTACTGCATACCTGGCACCAGCCTAGACCTTGTGACAAACCCTGCCAGGCAGGTCCCTACCCTTAGGGGATTTTCATGCCACTGCAAGTCAGCCCACGTGGCGCCCGTCCTCTGCACCCGGGATATCCAGTTGGCAGCATCACCTGTGGTCACACAGGGGCCACATCGGCGGGTTCCTGGCTGGAGGGGGAAAGGCAGGGAGGGGGGAGCCTGCAGAGAAACCTGGAGACCTCTGGAAGGGCCCTTCAGGCAGCAACGTTGGGACTGTCTGCACTTGGGTTTCCTGGCTCAGAGGTCTGACACCTGCTGTAGATGGCCCTCCAGTAGGGGGTTATGTGGACGCGCTTTCTGGCAGAGTCCTCCAGGGCTTTCTCTAGAGAGGCGCTGAGCTTCCCCCCACCCACCTGCAGGTCCCTGACAGCCACCCCACCTGCCCAGGTGGCCCTCCCTAGCAGCAGCTTCCCCAGAGGCAGGGAGGAGGAACCTGCTGGGGGCCATGGTGGTGGCGGTGGTGGGCTCCCTGCCGCCCTTATCCACAGGCGTGAAGACCAGAAACAGACAAGGGCTCAGTAACTGGAGGCTGCTCAAGCCAGCTCTGGCCCCTTGATGGACGAAGGGTCAGCCACCGATTATAAATACGTAGCTCTCACCAGGGCTTGAAGACGCACAAGTGAAATACAACAGAGAAAAAGACAGATGCAGGACAGTATGTGCACGTCGATGACAGTGATACAGCAATCTCTTCCAGCCTCTCTTCTGGTTTTGCCTCTTCCAGGAAGCCCTCCCTGGATCTGACACCTGGAGTACCCCCCACCACTGTGCCTGTCCTACCTTCCTACACTGTCCCTCGTAGGTCTGTATCCCCTGACAGACTGTGGGCTCAAGGGAAGCCACATTTCTTCAGGAACTGTGTTCCCAGGACCTGAGATAGAGTGGGTGCTCACTGTTTAGCCCCTTGGGCTAAAGGAGGACCAGAAGAGAATTTAGGGGAATGTAGAGAACTTAAGAATTTCATCCGCCAGGTTCTGCTTCTCTTACTTTGATTTTTCTGAGTTCGAGGAGGTCTGGATGCAGGTTCATGATCTCTCCAGCCCGAGGACAGGCCTGCATTTTTCCTCCGGGGGTGGTACCTTGCTGGGCCACTTTGGTTGTTCATGATGTTGCCAGGGGTGCTGAGAACCCCAGAACATCAGTGCCAAAGGGACCTTTGCCAATCACTCAGTTCCCAGTGGTTCCTGTCTCCTCTCTGAGGGTCACTGGAACCTCTGCTGAACAATTGTAAGAGCTGGACATCAAACGTGCAGGACCGCAGTAGAGAACAGACATGCCGTACCCTGTGCCTGTGCACAGAAGGCGCTCGGTCAAGTTGATCGTTCCTCTGGCATCTGGACATTCATCAAGCCCCTGAGCTCCTCTGCATATCTGACCCAAAGGACTCCACCTTGGAGAAGTCACAGGCCTTGGACCCCTGTCCCGGTGCCACTCACACAGTAGTTGCAAGCCGTGGGGTGAGCTCTCGTTCTTGAACACATGCAGCCCCTCCCATCAGGCTTCCCCTCCATCACCCACAACCGCACCATGCAAGAGATCTGGAAAAGCACCTCTCACTCCAGCAGATATGGGCTTCCCCTACTCGAGAATCCCCAATCTAATACGCTCTCCCTTTTTAAGGATGAGAAATCTGGGCCCTGAGGAGTCCCTGGTGCAGTCAGAATCCTATTCTGAAACATGGCATGGCCCCTTACTTTTCTGGAAAAGCCACAACCAGAAAGGGCACAGAGCCAGCCCTCTGAACTCAAGACGGTCCCCTGATCGAAGTAGGGAGGGGTGGGTACCTCTGGTGGCCCCAAGCGAAGGGCTGGGAGCGGGCAGGCTGGAGCAGGGCGAAGGGTGGCTGCTGGGCCCACTTGTACACAGTACAGCTTGTCCCCGCCAGCGGAGGTGCTGCCTGAGCTGGGGTCAGCTGGGCTGCTCTGTTTACACGGGGACACAGACCTTCTGCCCCTCACCCCCTGGAATGTCTGCCTTTAGGCCTGCCCAGTACTCCAGGCAGCTCTGCCCCACTGATACGGAGCAGCCCAGGCCCCCAGGCACAAGGGACAGGCAGGGAGGAACAGGAGCGACACCTGGGGGTGCGGGGAGAGGTCAAAGTGCACACGTTTATTTTCTAGAACAAAGGCTAAAAGAATCAAGTTTCTTTCATTTTATTTTAAGAAGGACAAAAATTGTTATTAAAACATCTACATTATTATCAAGATACTAGACTTTATGAATATTTAATATTAAAGTGTGGTATTCTTAAATTTTTAATACACAGACATTTTAAAAGGACCATTAAATTGATTACTGCCCAGCTGAGAAATGCAGCATCTCTCTTTCCCCTACCCCAAAGGGACACTCACGTCGGGGCACCTGCCCCCCACCCCACCATGTTCAAAGTCTTGTCTGCCCGCTGGCAGTGGGCACAGGCCCCCGATTCAACTCTCCAAGCCTCCCAGTTGGGGTCACGACTGAAATAATCACCCTCATCATTCGAAGTGGACTCCTAGTCCTCTCGCCCCCTGCCTGCCTCTTGCTCTCTTCCCAACCCAGGGGGAAGGGGATCTATCTCTGGCCAGGCCAGGGAGCCCTAGATCCCAAGGCCCCTGGATGGATAACAGGTGGAAGAAGAAAAATCTGGACTCTAATCCTATTCTTCTGGGCGGGAGACAAACACCAACCATTTCCTTTCCTGGAGCACTACTGCTCTCTCCCAGTGAGGCCAGAATGGTCTGGAAACAGGGCCCAGGCGGGGCCCCTCCAACCCACGGCTCTAAGTCCCTGCATCTGAAAAACCCCTCTTAATTACACCAGGATGGCTGCATTTTCTGGCCAAATTCTTTATCTTTAGCCCTCATTAGAAGTCCTTCCTTGGATACCACACACATATATAATATTATATAGAGCGATATATTTAATACCTGTGTATATATGCATCACGGGGGCGACATATATACACACTAAAAACGAGGCTGGTGACGACAGACTGCAACACCACGGATCAGGGAAAACAAGTGTCATTGACAGTCATGGCCACGGCCCTCACCTTGGGTGTGGTCTTTCCTCCCCTCCAGTCACGCTGCCTGCACCGGGGTGCCGGCCCGCTGGGGGAAGGGGGCAGGGAGAGGAAAGGGTGCATGCCATGGTTACTGGGGAAGGCTGGGCAGTGACGGCAAGAGGAACAGGGTTCTCTGTGCCCGGGTGCCCAGAATCACATCATCGCTCACTATCGATCCTTGCTTGAGGAGAAATGAGGGGCATTCCATTCTCTCTGTCTCACCCCCACCCCTGACTCCAGCTGTGGTCCCCGGTTCCTTCCGGGGGGGCCCCACTCTTTGTGCCAACCGCGTGGGACATTCTGGAATGTCTTGGGAACCAGGAGAGGCTGGGTCTGCCCACAGGGAGTGGAATGGAGAGGAAGGGGTGCACACAGACAAGTCAGACGAGACGGATGGGACAGGTCTTAGTGGCTAGGGGCAGGGGCTGGGGGTCGGCTGAGGTCCCAGGCAGCTGGCGGGGCAGGGAATCAGGGAGGGCTAGGACAGACAGGCACAACTGTACGTCTAGGTCTGGGGAGAGGAGGGAGAGGGCCATGCTGGGTGCCCAGCGTCATCTCCCTTCTCTCCGTGTTCCCTGACCCCCGCACTTCCCCTTCCTTCCAGCTCATCCTGCAGAAGGTGCGTCCATGGGTGCCCAGCCCGTTACCAGTACCCCGAGTGGGCGTGGGAAGTAACCTGCTGCTACACTCCCCACCACCATCCTAAGGAGGGGACAGTCCCTCTGCAGGGTGCTGACATGACCAGCCCCTGAGCCTCCCTTCCTCAGCCCACAGGGGGCGCTGCCTGGGACCCAATGCCACACTGATTGGGAGACTGTCAAGGACCTGCCCAGAGTCTGGAGGCTCCAGCAGACATCTGGTCTTTAACCTTTCGACGAGGCTCTACCTCGTGCCCTGGGCTGGAGAGCCTGGTAGATCACCGGTCCTTCCCAGGTCTTAGTCTCCCTCTCTGCAGTAAGGGCTTTTGGGCTGAGTCATCTCCAAGGACTCTGAGCACCTACAGTCCACATTTGGTAGCCCACAGGAGGAGGGCTGGGCTGGTGGCCTGACTGGAGAAGCTCCAGAGACCATCAAGCCCAGCCCCTCCCACTCTTCTAACCACAGGGGAAACTGAGGCCCCAGAGGGCAAGAGACCTATATTGTGTTCCCAGCCCCATCCTGGGGCTGCATTTTAAAGCTAATTGGGGCCTCCAGCCCTCTGTTGTGTCCTGATCTGCCCTCCCCTCCAGGGGAGGTGAGGATGGGGTGAAGGTGGGGCAGGGAGAAGGACCCTCCCGCTGCAGATTCAAGTGGGGACCCCAGGCTCCCCAGCCCTGAGCTTTGGGCCCCCTTTAGGACCAGACAGAAGTTAAAGCTGTAGGCTGAAGCTGGAGGGGTTGGCCAGGCCCCTCCCTCCCCAACCAGAAGAGCCGGGGGTTGGGGGTATCTGCCCGGGGTTCCAGCAGGATGAGGACCCTGGGACCGCTTAGGGCTGCAGCACGTGCACCTGGGTATGCACACAGGTGGTGGGGGCAGAGAGGATGGACAGGGCCCCAGGGGGCCGGGGGCTGCCTGAGGAGGGCGGCCCCCCACCCCCAGTCCTAGCCTGCCCTGGCCCTCCTATCAGGCCCTCTGTCCCCACCCCTGCCCCTGACCCTAGGACTTCACCCAAGGGCCCAGAGCTGGCCCTACTCCCCAGTGACAGCGGTGGCCACAGGGGCTTCCGGGGCGGCACCAGCGGTGTTCCCATCCTCTTGCAGCAAGAAGTTGTATTTGCCGAAGTCATCATCCCGTGGGCACAGAAGCATATCCTTGCGGGCCTTGGCCAGCTTCTGCTTCAGCACCTCACGCCGGTCCAGCCACTCGGTGAGCTCCTCCTGCCCGTGAGCGCAGCGGCACTTGTCCCCATCTGGGCAGGCCTTGCCCTTCTGGAGCCTGTGGGCAGCAGGAGTCTCACTGCCCAAGCCCTGCACCCTTTCCACCACGAGCTGAGGACCCGCGGCTTAACCTCTCCGGAAGACAAGCCTCTCCCTGAGTGCCTGGGTCCTCATGAAAGCTGGCCCGTCCCAGCCTCCTCTGGGACCTGCCCCAGGGCTCCTGGCCGGGGTCTGGCAGTTCTGAGCCCATCCCACCTTGCCCCGCCCTGCCCCCATGCTCTGCACACCCAGGAGCAGTTGTCCCCTCCAGGGACATGCCCCTCTGCGTGCTATCTCCAGGCCAGGGGGAGCCAGGGCTGGCCACAGGCTCATCTCAGATCTACCCCGCTGCCCGCCAGGTCCTGCCGAGCCCGCCCCATGGCCCCGGCCGCCCAGGGAGCACCTGTCGCAGAGCCGGAACTCCCCCATGGGGAAGCGGTAGGCCCAGCCGCTGGCGTCGCTGTCCGACGTGAAGACCTTCTCCTTGTGCTTCTCGGACTGGATGTGCTGCTGCCACTGCTTCTTGCTGTTGCTGTTCTTGCCGCAGAGCCAGCAGTGGTAGCCCATCTGGGGGCACAGCCGCCATAGGTGCCCATTCCTTGCTCCCGGCCCGCTCCCCCTACCCCGCCCCGCCCGGGGACACTGGGCCCACCCCACGCCCTCCCAGATCAGCCTCAGACCCGGGCCAAAGCAGGCCATTACCATGATGTCGGCGTAGTCTGTGGGCATCTGGATCTGCTTCTCCCCTTCCCGAGAACTGATTGGGGTCCCTTCCCCCGGCTTCCCTGGGTTGTGTTTTTTTAGCCACATGTCATAAGTCTGCTGCATGTCCAGGACTGGAGGGGAAGAGAGGTGCTCGGTGGGAAGGGATCCTCCCTCCATTCTGCCCCGATCCCCCCACCCCTGGACCTGCAAGCTGGGGGCACCCCAGGCCTTGCTGTAAGGGCTGCCCGGTCAGTAAGAGAAGACGCAGAGAAGGTAAGGTCTGGGGTGGCAAAGGGAGAGGGGGCAGGTGCTCCTGGGCCTGCTGAAGAGGGTCTGGCACCGTGGGGGCACTGGGCCCACTCTTGCCCTCACGCCCCCCCCCTTTATTTTTTAAGTTTATTTATTTGACAGACAGAGATCACAAGCAGGCAGAGAGGCAGGCAGAGAGGGGAAGGGAAGCAGGCTCGCCGCTGAGCAGAGAGCCCGATGCGGGGCTCGATCCCAGGACCCTGAGATCATGACCCGAGCTGAAGGCAGAAGCTTTAACCCACTGAGCCACCCAGGCACCCCTCTTGCCCTCACTCTTGTTCTCCTTCATGAACGTCCACATGTCCCGCTCCTCCGGGCTGTGTGCGAAGGAGCAGTTCCCCACGTACTGGCATTTGCGGCCATTCTGCGCATGGATGCAGAGCTGCAAGGTGGGCATGGGGAGAGCCGGCTGAGTCCTGCTCAGTCTGTCACAGTCCCAGGCGGCAGGCAGGCCCGTCTGGGGCCCCTCAGCCCCCACACCTGAGCTGCCGCCACCACCCTGCTCCCCGTTCTGGGCGCTCACATCGTATTGCTGTGGGAAGTTGCGAATGGAAGGCAGGGGCCTCACTGACACCCATTTCCTCTTGGCCTTCGACATCACCAGAAGGACCCGCCGCTCCTTGGTCCAGCTGCAGGACAGACGGGGGCTTGTTGGGGAGGCCCGGGGGACAGCCCTGGCCTCCTCCCTTGTGCAGCTCTGCTGGGCACCCGCCGCCCGGCTCACCGGTGCCCCCCCAGCCCCCACCCCCGCCCGGCTCACCAGTGCCGGGCCTTGGCACTGCAGTACTTGAGGTCTTTGTCAGGCTCCACCACCTGCCCGTTCCTCCAGCACTGGCCACACACGAACTTCATCTGCAGGTCGAAGGTGCTGGGCCCGTGTGTCCGAGGGGCGCCCTGTGGGGGAAAAGGGCTGGGAGTCATCCAGGCTGACGCCTGGGGTCTGTCCTGTATGTGGCCTCCAGGAGTGTTAGGGCCACCTGGAGCCTTAGAATGACCCAGCCCATGACCACTTCCCAGAGGGAAGTAACCTTCCCCACTAGGCCCCCTGGCCTCAGTATGGGAGCCAGGCCTGGGACAGGACCCCTGGTTCCCATGACCACTCTCTGCCTTGCCTGGCTAGACCCCACGGATCTGCTCTTTGGAGCTGCTGACATCTCCCTGCATCTGGCATGTTTCTGCACATGCTGTTCCCTCCTCCCGGAATGCCCTTCCTCTGGACTCCTTCAGGCCAATTTCAGAAACTTTCAAAACCAGCTTGAGCCCCACCTCCTCTAGGAAGCCTTCCCTGGAGCATTCCTAAGTGGCAGCTGCCTATCCTAGGAGCTCCCACACTACCTAAACTGCCTCATGTTGGTCAACTCAGCCTGGCATGAGGCCTGGGCCTCGTGGACAGCAGGGCCCGGGCGGGAAGCCTCACACAGGAGCCTGCCTTGGGGGCTGGCACAGACTTCCGGGCAGCCCTGGACCCCCTTGGGCCCCACCATGTTCATTCCCCATTTTCTTCTCTAGCCTTTCCTTGGCAGGCAGGACGGCCTACTCTTCTGCACCCCTGGGAGGGGGTGGGGGGTAAAAGGTGGGAAAAAAGCAGGCTTGTGTCCTGCCACCTTCAACCCCCTCACCCAGCTATGTTGACTAACCTACTGCCTCTCCTGTGACCTAGAGCACCTCTCTCCTCCCTGGAGCCGCAGATGTGGGGTCACGCCTCTAGGCAGCTCTCTCCCACGGGCCGGAGGAGGGCACATGTCCCCCACCATGGGAGCCCCCCGTGTGCCTGGCACTCCCTAGTTCAGGGCCTGTCCTTGAGCAGGAAGGGGTTCTGTCTACATGTGTTCGCTAACCCCTGGCCTGGTGCTGGAGACGACCTGCAGCCTGGCTCGGCCCCAGGATGACCCCCACGTCACCTCGGTGATAAGAAAAAAGGAGACCTTCCTAACCAGGGCATGCACTGGGCTAGGAGTGGGCAGGAGGTTCTCCACATCACTCCAGATTTCCAGGTGTTCCATTGGAGTCTCACAGAAGCCTGGGGAGACCCATTTCACAGATGAGGTAAGTGGGACTGCTCTAATGGACAGCCTTGCCAGTTCACTGAAATTCCCTTTTCACAAGCGTACAGCCTCAGCAGCTCCTTGGGGCGGCCCTGGTCGGGGTGGAGGGTAGGTGGGGTCATTGCCATGTGTCTGGATAGAAGCAGAGGCTCGGAGAGGTTGCTAAGCCACTCCCTGGTAAGTGGCCTGAGGACAGGAACCTGGCAAGAGGCAGGTGCTCGTGCCTCTCTGTGGGACGGCACAGCTGCGGAGCCATGGGCACAGGGCCGAGCAGCTTCTATCCTGGCTCACAGGCCTCACAGGGCTGCCGGCCCCGCCCTCTGATGGCAAGCAAACAGGACGCCGCATGCCCCAGTCGTGGCCAAGCCTGGCATAGAAGCCCTGCTCCAGAGCCAGGCCCAAGGGGGGCATCTTGGGTGGCGGGTGAGGCCCCTGGCAGCAAGAGGGGGTGGAAGCCTGTCGGGACCCCTGGGGACCCTGGCAGCAGCTGTGAGGAGGAAGAGGTGAAAAGCAGTGAGGACTCAGAGTCCTCTCAGCAGATAACACTGGATGTCCAACCCAAGCCCCTCACCGCTTTCCAGCCAGGATCCTGGCCAGGAACAAAAACCAAACCACATGGGAGAGAGGGGGAAGGGAGAAGAGGACAGCTCAGGAAGGGAGAGAGGAGGGGAGCAAGAGGAATCGGGAAGAGAAAGAAAAAGGAGCAGAGAGACAGGCTAGGGAGAGAGAGGTAGATGTCCTGAGGGGACCAGGCAGCCCTGGGGGCCAGCCTGCCCTGCTCCCTGGTTCACTCCCACCCCCATGCTGGCCTCAGTGGGGGCCAGGGGGCCAGCCTCCTCCCGAAGCGACCAGTGGGTGAGCCCGGCCTGGGGAGGGGGTTGTCCCTCATGTGTGGATGGCATGGAGGTCTCACCTCACACTATCTCTTGGGCCTGAGACCACCCCTCCTGTCCCCGCTGTCATCCAGGGCTACAGTGGTCCCCACCTCTTGGGGGAGGATAGGAGGACTGGGGAGGGCACGGGGCCCAGTGCAGCGCAGGGACTCAGCAAGCTGCAGCCTGGTCAGCGTCTGTGACCCTCACGCCCATCCCAGGACACGCCAGGTAGGGTTATGATCCCCGTTTTATGGGTGAGGCATCCTCAGGGGTGGCAGGAATGGGGTCAGATGGTGGGGGAAGCAGAGCAACGTCAGCAAACCAGGCATTTACTCCACTGAGTGTGCTCCCAGGTTAGTCTCTAGGATGTTCTGAGACTCAGTTTCCCCATCTGCAAATGCCACAATGCCGCAGCTCACTTCTTCAGGAGTAGGTGAGGACAGGGACGGATGGGAGGTGACACGACCCACGGGAAGGAATACCAGGATACTGACACGGGTGTCAGGGACCCTCCCTAGAAGACACTTGTGCATTACAAAGGGGGAAAACGTAACTTCACAGAAGAGAAATTTCTATAGTGCAGGAGCGTCTAACCAAGTAATCACCAGTAAAGGGACACACCGCGGTGACGGGCCTCCTGAGGAGTGAGCTGAGAACATAACACCAGCTCTGGGATTTGAGGAACCATCAGAACAATCCCAGACGGGTGAGCCTTGTACAAGATAGCTGCTCTTCAAAACCATCAATGTCATGCAGGACAAGAAAGGCCGGGGGACTGCTCTAGATTAAAAGAGATGAGATGGTGGCACCTGGGTGGCTCAGTCGGTTAAGCATGTGCCTTCGGCTTGGGTCATGATCTCAGGGTTCTGGGATCGAGTCCCCAGTTGGGCTCCCTTCTCCTTCTCCCTCTGCCCCTCCTCCCCACTTGTGCACTCTCTGTTCCCTCTTTCTCAAATAAATAAATAAAATCTTCAAAAAAAGAAAGAGAGAGAGAGAGACTAGACAGACACAACTAATGAATGCAGTGTCATTTGGAATTTCGGGCTGAGTCACAAAATCTAACTAACAGGACACCATAATCTGAAAAATTATCCCAATGTTAGTTCTGTGATGCTCATTGTCCTGTGGCTATTATGTAAGACTGTGGCCTTATTTTTATGAAATAGACACCAAAGTATTTAAGGGTGATAAGGCATCACGTCTATAATCACCCTCAAATGGTTCAGGAGAAGATATGTATATAATTGTACGCAAACGTTCATGTGTGGATACACACACACACACACACACACACAGGCGCGTGCGCGTAGGGTGAAGCGAGTGTGGAATGTAGTAAAAAGGGTTAGGATCTGGGGAACCTAGAAACGGGTACACAAGAATTCTTTGTACCATTCTGATAATTTTCTGGTAAGTCTGAAATGAGGTTCCCTTACAGGGATGGAGAATGGCCCCCGGGGGCCTGATCCCACCCCCAGCGCCAACCCAGGGCCTCACCAAGCCACTGCTGGCCTTCCCTGCGTGGGCTTCCATCTGCTGCCAGTACTTCTTGGATTCCTGGACGATGTCTTCGTGGGTCATGCCTGTGGAGGGTGGGACCAGACACAGACGTCCGTGGAGGAGCTCAGCAAGCAGAGAGGCAGGGGATTGCCAGGGTGCCACCTGGGCCCAGGCCAAGAAGCCCCATTCCCTTGCCAGACCCCACCACGGAGAGACATGGGGAGCAGGGAAAACACTCATCCTCTCTGGGCCTGTTTGCTCAGTTGCGAATGGAGGACCTGCTCCAAGCCCTCACAGGGAGCAGGAGAATCAATGCAGCCAAGACTGCAGAAATGCAGGAGAAAGGTGTTGGGCCTGTGGCAGGGCACGGTAACTCCCCTGCCCTCATGCCAGGGTCTCCCCAGCTACTCAGGCCCCTCCCTCAGCAGGGTCTCAGGCCTGATTGCTGCTTGGCAGCCCCTAGCCCACTGTCCTCAGGGCTCCACGCCTGGCCCAGCCTGGCTCACTAGCTTGCTGAGGGGCCGCTGCTCTTCGCTGAAGTTCAGCAAAGGGCCAGACACCCGAACCTGGTGGCCCAGACCTTCCTAGTCTGACTGCTGACGGTGGAACCCAGCCTCTGCGGTACAGCTTGGAGCCTCTCCCATCTCCTCCAGTCCCCTTTCTCAGACTGATTTCCTTTTGACCTTGTCCTATGGGTACTGCTCCATGGTGACCACTGGTCACTGGAGGCTTACTCTGGGCCAGGCACCGTGCTTGACACCCATTTTCTTGCTGAGGATTCCCAAATACAGCCCAGACCTCACCTGTGACTTCCAAACGTCCCCATCCGGCTGCCTGCTCCACATTTCCACTTGAAGTCCAAGAGGCAACTCCAACTCCCTATGTCCCACACTGAGCCTGATGGGACCCCCCCCAAACCTGGCCCTCCTACAGCCTCCCCTTCTGCGAACATAGCAACCCCATCCTTCCAGTTACTCTGCTCAAAAACCGTGCGGTGACCTTGATGCCATCCTTTGTCTCCTATTTCACCTCTGGTCCATCAACAGCTCGTGCTGGCTCCACCATCAACACATCCCTAGAATGGGACCAATCTTTCCCCGACCGCCACTGCCGCCCTGGGCTGGGCCACACCTTTCCTGCTCCCCCTCTGCCCGCCCCTCTATTCTCCACCCAGGAGCCAGAGCGACTTTTAAAAAATATTGATCCATCATATACCTTCACCTTCCTAATCCCTCCAGACCCTGCACAACATATTCAGAACAATCCTGACTCTATGCACGATGGAGAGACTTTTATACCCTTGGGTCCCTACCAACCTCTTCCCACCAGGCACTAAGCCGCTCTGCTCTCATGGGCAATGTTTCTGTACCGAGCTGGCTCCTGCCTCACGGCCTCCAGCCTTGCTCTTCCCTCTGCCCGGCATGCCCGCCCCACCCTCCCCTTCCTTGCTCAAACAACACCTCCCCAGGAGGCCCTCCCTGACCATCTTATCCCAAATGCCCCAGCCTGAGTCCCTCCCCAGCCTTCTGCTGCGCTTTACTTTCCACTCAGCACTGAGCACGTCTGAAATTACATAACCCTGTTTCATCAACTCTAAGAAGACATCAGTTGTTAGATGCACCATTATTTTATGTTACATCCAAAACAGTGCTGCTAAATTACATTACAGCACACAGTGGGGGAAACCTGTGTCCTAGAACAGATGGAACGTGGGATTCATTACTACTTGTTACACAGCCCGCCTTGCCCTTACTTATAGATCGCAGATGTTCCTGGAGAGTAAGGACCTGAGCTGAAGGCAGACCCTTAACCACTGAGCCGCCCAGGCACCAAGAGGTGGAGGGTACAATCAACAGTTCACAGGGGTTCATAAATGGAGACTCAGCGAGGGGAAGCGACCCACTGGGGACCAACCAGGCAAAGGGGCTCTGCCTCCTCTCCCTTTCCATGTGCATTCCCCCGGCAGTGCCTGGCTAGGGATAAACCCAAGACCTTTCTGGCGTGGGAAGCTCCCTGAGAGCAGAGGCTTTGCGTCGTCTGTGTCCTCCCTGATGTCTGGGGGCCCCCTCTCCCCCCCAAGTAACTGCCCCTTGTGACCTCCCTGTGCCACCTGCCCATGGCTGGCCCATCTACCCTGGGGCCAATTCTGCACCTCTCCCCCACCCCTGGCCGCCCCCGCCCAGCCCCCTCACCTGAGTACTGCTGCAGCAGCCAGACTTTGAGCTCGATGAAGCTGTGGGCGAAGTGGCAGCTGTCTTCCCGCAGGCAGCCGTAGCGCACCTCGTGGCGGCACACATCGAACTGGAAATGCTCCTGGAACTGGCGGATCTTGGAGTACTTGAGGGAGGTGGAGCGGACGATGTGCACCAGGCACCTGGCAAGCAGAGGGCAGGGCGGGGAGGGGCACGATGCGGGCTGCAGCCCCCTCCCAGCTCCCTCAAGTCCCGGGAGTCCCCCGGGGTGGCTCTCCCAGGCACTGCGCAAGCCTAAGGGGAGGGGCTTCCTGACCTATTAAAAGGCTTCCAGAATAGGACAGCACAGTAGGCAAGAGGTGGGGGTCCTACACTCAGGCCATCCTGGCTGTGTGTTCCTTTCCTGGCTTCAGTCCAGGGCCAGCTCCAAGGCGGCGCTGCCAGTGGGAGGCCACAGATCCCACCTGCTAGGAGGCTGGGAGAAGGGAGTGCCAGTGGGGGGCGGGGGGGAGACGACGGGCAGGTTCCCAGCCTGATGCCCCAGAGCCAGAGAAGCAGTATTCCAGCACCTCCTCTGGGACAGCAATTTCATTTTATTTTATTTGTTCTTGTTCTTTAGTTTGTATTTTGTAATCATAAAGGTAATTCTGCAGGTTGTGATCTTGGGGTCGTGGGCCAGAGCCCTGCATGGGGCTCCCGCTCAGCATGGAGTCTGCTTGAGATTCTCTCTCCCTCTGCTTTTGCCCCTCCCACTCATGCTCTCTCTCTCTCAAATAAATAAATCTTAAAACACACACACACACACATACACACACACACACATAAAACCATAATTCTGCAATCCAGCCAGATTTGGAGGGGAGTAAGGAAAATATGGAACCCACAGAACCGCAGCGAGAACACAACGATGATAGGGTTATTTTGAGCTGCTGCGGGGAAGGGGTGCTCTCCTGAGCTACAGAAGGAATGCTCTGATAGTTGAGATAAAACGCAAGTCAAATATATTAGATTTGTGGGGACAGGATTTTAATGATGCTCACAGCAACCCTAGGAGATTGGCATCGTCATCAACTTCACAGTCAGGGAAACCAAGGGTCACAGGACATGAAACAGGCACTGACCAGGCTGGGGGGGACCCAGGTTTGTCTGACTCAGGGCCCGGGGCTCTAATCATTCGTGTGGGGGCGGAGCCGAGGGGAGTCAGAGGGAGCAAAGGTGGGTGGCAGGCCTGACCCAGGCCCTCCTACTCATTGTCTGCCATCCATGTCATGAGACTGGAGGGCACCGGGTGGGAGTCAGAGAAGTGGCCTCTCACGTGCCTACTGAGTGAACTACTTCCAAGCCCCATCAGTACAACAGAGACTGTAAGATGCTGGCTCTGAGCCCTAAATTCTGCACCTCGCCTTGGTGCCCTAGATCCACCTATCAGTTGCTCCCCAGGGATCTGAACCATCCCAGCTCTCCGTGGGCCCCTGCTCTCAGGCCCAGGCTGTGGGTCCCACTCACTTGTTGTTGTAGAAGCTGTGCTTGGCAGCCAGGTTGGAGCAGACCGACGGCGAGTCCTTGGTGCCTTTGCTGATGATCCGGGGCTTACTGTCAAAGCAGATCTGCCCGGGGAGGAGAGGGGCTGAGACCTAGCACAGCCACCCCGGGAGGGGCAGACTGGGTCCCTGCTAGCCCTGCTCTAAGTCAGGGGAGTGAGAAAGGGCACCTCAGGCTCCGTGGCCCCCACCTCTCCTACTCTGGCCCCTGGATAACCTGGGCTGTGGCTCTCTGGTCCCACCACTCCAGATGCCTGGGGCAGGGTGTAACTCTAGGTCTCTGGGCCCGAGTTTCCTCAACTGGAAACTGGGGTGACCCTGCCTGCTGTCCCACAGGTTCACTGGGAAGCTCAGAAAGGACACAAGAGAACTGCAAATGCTTTGGAAAGTACATGCGGCTGCTGGCTGGGAGCTCTGAAGGGAGAGGCCAGTCCACCTGCTCTGAGAGTTGGGGGTGGGGGGAAAGGCTGGCTGTGCACCGGGTCAAGGTTGGGCTGAGCGGCACCAACCCTGCCAGCAACCTAGATCCAGACCTCTGGCTCCACGTGGAGAGGGATCTGACCCTGACCCTGCCCTCATCATGCTCTGATCAGGCAGGGAAGCCGGGGGCCGGCAGAGTCTGCCGTGGCAGCTCTGGGGAAGGAATTTACCACAACTTGGCGGAGCTGCTGGGATCAGAGCTGAGCCTCAGAGTGTCCAAGATACGGGAACACAGAAGGGCACTCCAGGGAGAGGGGACGGCCTGGATACAGGCAGGCAAGTGGGCAGGGAGAGTGCTGGGTATCGGAGCCCACACAGCTGGACAAGGAGGTGTGGGGAGGGCGCAAACCTACAGCACCTGGTGCCCACCCTGGCCTCTGATGGCCATCCAGAAGGAGCGGGCAGGACTCTCTCTCTTTCTTTTCTTTAGCAAGATAGGGTCCTATGGGCCTTTCTGGCAGTCCAAGGACCTACTGATTCTCAAGTCAGGCCTCCCAAACCGCCAGGTGCCAGGACTGACATCTGATAACAAGGCGCTCCAGGGAGCCCCTCCCCAGTGCCATCTGTGGCATCGACTATGGGGTGGCAGGCAAGCGGGATGGAGGTGCGGGTACCTCACAGAGGAAAGTGAAGATGCCCTGGTGCTCCTTAAGGAGCTTGGCGATGGTGAGGCTGCCGCGCTTGACGCCCCCCAGCGGGTCAAAGAGAAGGTCACGGTTGAGGGTGCCCTTCCGCTCCTCTGTCCACACGTCGATCTCCTCCTGATGGTAGGCGAAGGTGCAGTTATCCCCGTACTTACAGTCCTGCTTGTTAATCATGTCTGCAAAGAGGCAACAGGACACACGTTCTGCCAGGCGGGACGGTAGCCCGCAGAGCCCCCAGGACCTCTGCTGCAGCAGGAGGGACTCAGGCTCATCTCCACTGTGGCGGGGGGGTGGGAGGACCTGCTGCTTGGGACTCAGGTGGGGCCAAGCGACAGAGCAGAGGAAAGCCCTTCCCAGGCCAGGTCCCTTCTCCACTCTATACCTATGTTGAGGGCAGTGCTTGCCTTTTCCATCCACCAAGCATGCGGTCATCCCACCCTACCACCCCATAAAGCTGCCTTCTGTGGGTCGGGCAGGATAAGAGGTAGGATGAAGGGCTTTGCAGATGAATACAAGCCTCTAAATAAACACAAGGGGTTTTATTCTCATTATGTACCAGGAAAATACCACTGGTTAAGGGTCTGGGCCTTGGAATCTGGCAGACTTGGGCTGGGATTCCCTGTTATTCCTCAGCTGTCTGTCCCATAAACAGAGAACATTGGGTTGTTGTTCGGATTAAGTGAAATAATTAATAAAACCCCTGGGGACCAAGGGCGCCTGGCCAGCTCAGTCAGTAGAGCATGTAACTCTTGATCTCGGGGCTGGGAGTCCAAACCCCATGCCGGGTGTGGAACCTACTTTAAAAAAAAAAAGCAGGGATGGCTGGGTGGCTCAGCAGGTTAAAGCCTCTGCCTTCAGCTCAGGTCATGATCCCAGGGTCCTGGGATTGAGTCCCACATCGGGCTCTCTGCTCAGCGGGGAGCCTGCTTCCCCCTCCCCCCGCCTGCCTCTCTGCCTACTTGTGATCTCTGTCAAATAAATAAAAAATAAACAAAAAATAAAATAAAACAAAAAGCATGGGGTGCCTGGGTGGCTCAGGCATTAAGTGTCTGTCTTCAGCTCAGGTCATGATTGCAGGGTCCTGGGTTCAAGCCCCACATCAGGCTCTCTGCTTGGCAGGAAGCCTGTTTCTCCCTCTCCCACTCTCCCTGCTTGTGTTCCCTTCCTGGCTGTCTCTCTCTGTAGAATAAATCTTAAAAAAAATAAATAAATAAAACAAAAAACAAAAAAAAAACCCCTGGGGACCAGGGAGTTGGGAGGGCAGCAGGCTCACACCCTGGAACCCTGCCATCTCCTGGTGGCGGAAACGTTCTTTTTTTCTCTCCTGCTCACACTGTAAGTCTGCCCTGCCCAATCCTTCTGCCAGGCTGCAGGCACACAAGGACAAGGGAGCTGATGGACAGACAGTCATCTCTGTGGCCGCTCTGTGCCGGATCTAGCTCTGTATCGGGTGGGGGGGGGACCCTGTATGGAATGGCTTCCCAAGATCCGGGTGCCGCTTGATCAAGTTCAAGATCAAGATCAAATGCGCATGGGGTGGGGGGAAGAGGGGTTGGGTGAGGGTGGTGGGGTTACATTATATGTTTAAATAAAGCTTAAATAAAGTAAAAAAAAAAAAAAAAAAAAGATCAAATGCGCAAAGGAGTCCAGGTTCTGGGTGTTTGGGGAGTGGTTATAGATGGGGGACTTGTAAGCCTCAGAGAGTATGGACTTTATCTACACTGGCCAGGGGAGAGCTGAGGCCTTCAAGCCCAGAAGCGATATGTCCTTAAGATCCTGCTGGAGGGGGCGCCTGGGTGGCTCAGT
Source organism: Taxidea taxus jeffersonii (assembly GCA_003697995.1). Lineage (NCBI taxonomy): Eukaryota > Metazoa > Chordata > Mammalia > Carnivora > Mustelidae > Taxidea > Taxidea taxus. The sequence goes on from RCUC01132754.1 coordinate 19,344, forward strand.
GGGTTAAAGCCTCTGCCTTCGGCTCAGGTCATGATCTCAAGGTCCTGGGATGGAGCCCTGCATCGGGCTCTCTGCTCGGCGGGGAGCATGGAGCCTGCTTCCCTTCCTCTCTCTGCGTGCCTCTCTGCCTACTTGTGATCTCTGTGTATCAAATAAATAAATAAAATCTTAAAAAAAAAAAAAAGTTCCTGCTGGGAGGACAGTGAGCTGGTCCAGAGAGCCTGGGATTACCGCCTCCGGCTGGGTTGAGAGACAAAGGCGGAGCCTCCTGAAGCCTCAGTTTCCCAGCCCTGAGTTGTGAGGATTCGTGATGGTGGGTACAGAAGGGCGACACTAAAAGAGCCTAGCAACGCTGTGACAATTTGTAGAGAGCCGTGAAGACTGCTCCAAGACACTTGCTTGGAGAATCGAAGTCGGCAAGCAAGGTACGTGACGAACGTCCATTAAATAAATACTGGCCATGTTGATGTGAACCAGAAGTGGGGACAATGGCAACACAATAACATTTAAAAGCTAGTATTTATCAATCGTTTACTCTACTCTGTACCAGTCCTATGTGCTCTACACGGCTTCTCCCCACATCCTTCCCACAGCCCTTTGGGACCCTGTAGCCGTGACAGCAATGACTCTCCACGGACCGCCTGGCCCTCACACTCAGTAGGTGCTTTAGCTGGAATGGACCATCTCAAATGTTCTCCCCCCGTCTGTGGCGCTCTCAAGACAGGGCCTAGGTGCTCATTTTGCTGTGGGATACCTCCTGGATTAATATCTTCCTCCGCCCACCAGTGAGGAAAGGAAGAGCCAAGGCTGGGCGTGAGAGGAGCTAGGCCCCGGACTCACTGCCGGCCCCTGCCGCAGCCCACCCACCTTTGCACAGGTAGTAGGAGCCCACAAAGCTGGTCTTGGTGGGCCGGGGCCGGATCCGCTTCCAGGTCTGGTCCTCGGAGCTCCGGAGCCGGCCAAGCAGGATGTCCCGCTTACACTTGTGTTCAAGGCCCTCACGGTAGGTGTAGTCGCCCGCCTTGGGCCCTGTGGGGACATGTGGACAGAGACAGATTTCAGGTGGAGGGCTGAAGGGTGACAGCTGACGGGCCCAAGCAGTGGGACTTGGACCCTTGCCTAAAAACCTACCTCCGTCATCTGGGCCTCCTTTCCTCGCCAAGTGCTTCCTAGAGACAGGGGGCCCCTCCTGTCTAGCACTCACCCCCCTTGCATCACCACTCGGACTCTCCAGGGAGCCAGACTTTTCAGTGTTTCTCTAGAACGAATGAGGAAGACAGCACCTGGCAGAGTGGGCCCATCCCTTTCTCATCCTGCCTGGAAGGCCGCTGCTCAGATTCACACTCCCAGCTCTGCTCCTGCCAAGTCTCTGACCCAGGGCCTCCTCCCCACTTACAACGGGGAAACAGCCCCATGGGGACGCCATGTGACCCGGCTGTGCCAGCACCAGCTGCAGAGTTCACGGGGCGTGAGAGGCAGCCTGAGGTCCATGTGAGGAAGGACTTTATCACCAGCGCAGCCATCAAGCAAGATGGCACCCTGCTCCCCACCCCTGCAGGTCCATGGGCCCTTTGCTGGGAGGACTCTCAGGGGTGATGTGCATGTGGCCAGGGGTAAAGGGGAAGGTCCTACAGTGTGTGGACAACAACTGGACAGCCTCTGAGGTCCTGTCAACTCATACCCCTGAAATGGAGAATTCTAGCCTGCTAAGACTTTTAAACTTGGCCACCCAAATAATATTGCACTAAAATGTCCGGGATTCTGGCAGATGAGTCTCAGACTAGAATTCTAAGATTCCAGGTGTGCCGGAAACTGTCTCCCAGCACTGGGCATCTACTGTGAACGGCTCTGTCACCTCCCTTGGATTTGGGGGCTGGGAATCTAGGAACTACATTTCCCAGACTCCTTTGCCTCCTGGGTTCCAGGCCAGGTTTGTATCCACCCAGGGAGATGCACTCATGGGAGAAGTGGACGGCAAAGCGGAGGCGGCATGAGGTGTGGGCTAACGTGTTCCTGCCGCAGCCAGCTGGATACCACTCCATGGAGGCTGTGATCCAGCAGACCCTGACCCCCGTGTGAGAGCGGCATAACCCGACTCTGGTCCTTGGCTTGTGAAGGAGCAGCCTAGAGGCTGGGGAGACTCCCAGCTTCTGCTCCTCTAGCCTTTGTGGCAATTTTGAAAGTCCCAGAACCCCATGTTCTACACATTCCCCCAACTCCCCACCTGCTCAAAATACACAGAGGGGCTCCTGTTTTCCCATACTTTCCTCTGACTGGTACACTAGGGCTCTGTCATCCCAGGAGCTATTCTGGATTCCCAGTATCTCTGGGAGGAGGGGTAGAGGAATATGAAGGCATCACATTACCTGTTTTGGGGTAGCAGAGCTGGCAGGCCTGCTTGAACTCATGGGTGGCAGCCAAGGGGTTCTTGATGAGCAAGGCGGTGTTGGGCATGGAGGGCTCTGGCTGTGACAGGAGGAGGTTTGCCGTCTTGGGCACTGGACCCTGGCTGGAGCCACTGAAGCCAGCCTGGGCACCAGAGGTTGGGGGGCTCTATGACCCCCCCATCCTACCCAAGAGCAGAACTGTAGCCCAGGAACCGCCCCTTTTTCCTACCCTACTGGCCAGGGAATTCCTTATATAAGAGAATTCCTTATAACACGATCCAAGAATCTATAACATTGGGATTGAACTCGCCTTGAGGGGGTGCATGGGTGACACTAATCTTGGCCTAGAACCTTCCCTTGAGCAAAAGCCCGACATGAAAACAGAGAAATAGGAATGGCCCCAGCTGGGGCCTATGCACATCCCCTCCCCACTCCCAGCCTCTATTTCCCAAGTCCCCAAGGCATCAGCAGATGGGGAAAAAGGGAAGACCCAGAGAGCTTAGGTTACTTCCCCAGGGCCACACAGCTAGTGTCTAGGCTGAGGCCAGAGTGCAGAGGGCAGGCTGCCTGCTACCTGCCCAAGGGCTCTCCTAAATAGAATGAGTCCCGAGAACAGGGATGTTACTAACCCTGGAGAAGTTACTTAAGCCCTGAGCCTCAATGTCCTCTTCTGTCAGACAAGGGTTGGGCCGTGCCCTCAGCTCACCCTCCCAGCATGCAGCTCAGTTTGGGAGGGCTAGGCAGAGGCCATCTCTGGCCCATCCATTCTGAGGGTACCTCTCCTTGGGGGGTGCAGGACCCCATCCCATGTGGAAGGCTCACCTCCACTCTGGAACCCACACCCACTTCCCTTCCACCCGAGAGGGCACGCACAGGGTACCTAGTCACAGATCTGCGCCAAGCACTCACCGAGGGGGCTGGTTTCTGAGTACCACTTGGGGGACGATGGTCCTGTGAGTTGGTTTCCTCTGGGCAAGAAGACACAGGGGTCACCCGCCCTGCCCCGAAGGGATGAGAAGTTCTCTGAGGACTTTCTCGTAGGCATTTCTAACTTGTCGAAAACCCAGGCCACATAGCCTCTACTGTTTGTGCTGATCTCCTGACCCTACCCTCAGGGCCACTGCCCAGGGACAGAGCAGTGTCCCAGCCTGAGCATGAGCAGCCTGTCTTACACCTGCCGTGGCCCCCACTGTCCCCGGAAGAAAGCCCAAGCTCTCAGCGTGGCTCAAAGGTCGTCTGACACCAGCTTCAGCTCTTCAAGACCCCCAACCCACCTTCCCCTCTTGCTGACGACTCTCCTCATCAGCCCGTCCCTCGGTCATTCAAGCCTGTGTCATCTGCTCCACCCCCCACCCCCCAAGAGCAAGGACCTTCTCCTTTAAGACCTCCCTCAGCCATCAGCGACTTCAGGAAGTCTCCCCTTGGCTCCCGCGCCTTCAGGAATCCCCCTGAGCCCCGAGTGGCCTGGGCCAGCCCCGAGTGTCTGAAAGCTGGTCCTGCAAGGGCCCTGACAGGTCTGCTCCCTCTCTGGGCCCCTGGCGCCCCGCTCAGAGTGGTCCTGAAGCAGCTTGTGGCCTGGCAGCCCTTCCCCCAGCCTCAGGATCATCCCTAGGGGATCCTACCAACCTGGTGACCCCAGGGCCCCAGAAGGCTGGGCAGAGAGCACTATACTGCAAGCCCCGAGTCCTGGCCTAGCCCAGCTCCGCTGTCTGGTCTCGAACAAGACACTCAGCCCCTCTGGCCTCAGCCCCACACTGGGCTGAGCACTGCAGGAGACAAGGCAACTCAGAGGCGGTGGCCCTGGACCACGATGGGGACAGAGGGCCTGGACCTTGGCTGAACTGAGCGGAAATCCCAGCCCTGCCCCCCCGAGACTGCAGATGCCGTGGTACTCTGAAAACTGCCAAGGGGGTGGGGGTGCCCGTGCCCACCCGGGCCTCACCCACAAAGGAGTTGGGCTTGTCCAGGGCACCACGGGTCGAGCCAAAGCTGTCGAGGGCATCCAAGCGCGTATCCGAGTACGGCAGCAGGTCAAGGGAGTCCAGCGCCGAGCCTGGGGGGTCGAGGGCGTCCAGCACAGAGGCGGCCAGCTTCTTGGAGGGGTCCATGACGAGGCCGAAGGAGGCTGGGGGCAGGGGGCTGGAGACGGGGATGGAGCCACCCACTACAGGTGGCAGCAGTGGGGTCCCACCGGGGAACACGGGGATCAGCTGGGGCAACTCGCTGGGCACACCGCTGCCAGGCAGGCCACCCTGGACCAGGGACTGTGAGGTGAGGAACAGAAGGAGGGGTTGGAGGAGAGCTTGACCACCCCGGCCTGGGCAGAGGCAGGCTCTGCAGCCCCCAGGCAAGCCAACCCTCTGTGCCTCAGCCCTGACCCATCCTGCGAGTGGAGCCAGGGATCTTCACGGTCCCTCTGGTTGTGCAGTCTTTTTTTTTAAAGATTTTATTTATTCACTTGAGAGAAAGAGAGCACAAGCAGGGGGAGAGGCAGAGGGAGAGGGAGAAGCAGGCTCCCTGCTAAGCTGAGAGCCTGATGCAGGGCTCGATCCCAGGACCTGGAGATCATGACCTGAGCTGAGGGCAGACGCTTAACCATCTGAGCCCCCCAGGTGCCCCATGGTTGTGCATTCTATAGAGCTTCATGTTTGTATCCCAAGCAGGTCCCTTTCCCTCCTCAGGCCTCAGTTTCTCCAACTGTGACATGGAGATGGGACCCTCCCTGCTTGTGGGACAGGAGGATGAACATGCTGGGGTCGGGGCTGGGGGAGGGACTCCGGAGAGCAAAAGGGCGG
>RCUC01132755.1:0-28679 GCA_003697995.1 Taxidea taxus jeffersonii
TTATCAGATGGCAAAAGCTTTCTGAAGGAAAATTTGGAAATATATGAAAACTCCAAAGATATTCATAACATTATGACCTAATAACTTCATTCTGCTTATATATCCTATTGAAATATTCAGAAAAACATAACAATCTACACCAAATGATAGGAATATCACCATTCTTATGAGATCAACAAAGGGTAAATCAACGATACAGTAAGAAAATGAAATATCAAGCTACCATAGGAACCATGTTAAAGAATTAGCTAAAAGCTAAAGGAAAATTCTACAACCCAATTTCAAATAAAAAAGCATGATTAAAAAAAATACAGAGAAAGACTTTTGTTTTTAGAGCAACTTATTTTTCATCTCAGTGAAAGTTCACAGGTGGGCAAACTGTCAAAGAACCCCTGTCTTTCCCACTGCCACAGAGCCATTCTGGGGAAGTATACTTGTGACCGTAGTCATCGAATCGCATATGAATGTGTAATCAACCAAAATTATTTTTAGACAGCTTAGTTGGTTTGCATTGTCTTAATGAGGCTGAGGTTGCAGGGTTAATATCTGTGTGGGTCACTTAGCCACAGGGAGACAAGCTTTGTCAGCCAAGTAGTTCATACCTAGAGCCAGCCATCTCACAAATGCATGCTCTTCAGAGGACCTGGATACAGTGTGTCATTTCAGTCCATATGATTTTGGTACAGTCCATATAGGACAGTGCAGCTACGAAACTTCATAACAACATGTGACCTTAACATCTTCAAATTCAGAGCCTCAGTTAGCCATTAATAAGAGAGAAGATGCTTTACTCATATAAGCAAATTAAAAAAAAAATCTATCTATAAACACAGGTTGGATCACAATGTTCTCCAAATGTAAAACACTCAAGAAAGTAAAAAAAAAAGGTTTATTTTTCTAACTGCGGGCATTAGAGAAATCAAGGGTGGTATATTGGTATATGGTTACCTCTATTCCCCAGCGATCTGATGTCAATGAATTCCTATTGAGTTCGTGTTCCAAGATTTGCCAAAGAGCAGGTCAATGTCACTAGAGAATTTACACATTTGTCAAAGCACAGAAGGCTACGGATTCACAACTCAGTTTCTGGCCTCAAGTGCAATTTTCTCTCTCTGTTTTCAGGATCGGCTCCTCCCTCCAACACCAGAGCTGCAGGCAGTTCTCTAAATAACACCGTGTCCCTGGCCTCCCAGCTCCCATTTGAACGTTTCGGCAGAGCTCCTTTGAGGTCTGCCCTGCACCGCCCCCCATCTCCTAGGCTCATCTTCCCTAGTCTGAGTCAGCCGTGAGTCACCTCTCTCATTAGCGCAACTCAGAATGCTTCTCCATTCTCTGGATCCCTTTTGTCTCCCTCCTTTTAACTGGTTTCCTGGCAGCCTAAGGTCTGTGGCCAGCCCTTTAGTTAAGGTTTGGGTCAGTACTAAGATGGTCGGCTCAGTAAAAAGGTTGGCAGACAGCAAGCAGATAGACTAAAAGTGATGGTGAGGACAATGATAATAATGATGGTGGTGCAGTTCCTCGATTCAGAAGCCCCCGAATGGCCAGATTTAGCGACTGCCTGTGGGCTCATAGGACAGCACAGAGGTCCTTAATCCTTGGTTTCTTTTTTTCTCTTCCTTCCCCCTTCACCATCCCCCTTCACCATCCCTCCACATACATAGGCCCATATGGTACAAGGCGAAAGTGTACACACTGCGTTCTGTGAAAGTTAGATAAAAGAGCTGTGTCCTACACTGGTGGGGACCCTTGCCCCCAGCATTTTCAGATTTGTTATTCTTATGTTTACTTATTTGATTTTACATTCTCAGTATTTTCCAGAAAGGACAATAAAGAAGGATTTGTGCCTTGTTGGTGCCTCCTGGGCATATAAGGAAGCCTAGTGAAATGATATTAATAAAAAACTCTAAATTCACTGTAGAAAATACCACCACCAGAATGCCATTATTAATTCATTAATCTTATTAAAGCCCTTCGTAAGATGGTCAGTGCTTTACTCAGCATGGATAGTCGCTAGCTTTTGGTAAGTCAGAGGATTTACTCTAGAAAGGGATCCCAGTGATACCCTGTCCAGTCTTTCACTCAATCCATAGACATTTATGGAGGACCTACAATAAACCCTGCACGAAGTCCCAGGCCATGTTTCTCATGCCCCACTGTGCATGCACATCAACATCACCTGGGAAGCTTGCTAAAATGCAGATTCTGTTCCAAGAAGCCTGGAGTGGGCACTACAGGTTCTACATTTCTGTGAGCTTCCTGGAGATGCTCATGAACCATACTTTTAGTACCTAGACCCTAAGGGTTCTGCACAGAACCAGACCAAGCTTGATTCCCTCTCCAAGGAATATCAGGGGGTCCACAGGCTCTGTGAGGCTGCCCTATGCTTTCCTCCTCCTTGGCTGTATTTACCCATGAAGCCCAGAAAATGCTGACCCATTCTCAGCAGTGCTCTTGGCTTTCTAATGTCTTCACTCCTGGTGGAAGATGTTAAAATTGCAAGATTCAGGTTTGGGATTCCGGCAAGGAAAAAGGCCCATTTATCTTCTATCTCGGCTATCTTCTACCTAGCTATCTCGGCTAGGTCTGGTCTGGGCCACTTAGCAGAGAGCTCCAAACTCAAATTTTAGGCAGAGCCTTTCTTTGATTGCTACAGAGATCTCCTCTTATGATTTGTTAGTTTGTAGCTTTGCCAATTTTTCTGTTGGGATCTTAGTCTTTCAATTATTGGTTATAATCATTCTTTATTAAAATATTAAGGGGAATCTCTTTTACCACCCTTCCCAAAAGTTGTTGTTGTTGTTTAGTCTTTTACTTTTGTCCATTAATTTTGGAGTTGGGAATCTTAGACTCCAGGCTAATATTAATCTTCTTGCTACTCCGAGTAAGCTCCTTCACCTGTTGTGACACAGTTCCTTTGCCTGTGAATGGAAGCAGTAAAGACTACGTATCTCAGGGAACTGTGAGAGTACATGTGGGATAGTCCAGCACAAATATAGAATGTGGCTACTTTGTTTTTAGAGCTTATATTAACCTGAGAGTTTTACTGAACCTAGTGTGGGACATAGCGGGCAGGTGTTAACAAGTACCAATTTAGTTTGGGTTTGTTTTGGTTTTTAGTTTGGTTTGGGTTAAACAAACATTTACTGAGCACTTACAGGTACTATGAGTACTGGTCTAGGTTTTGGTAGTATTAACATACATAAAATAGAATTAGAAGTATTAACATACATAAAAGAGAATTTAAATGCAGAAAAGTGCTGGTGATTTCTGTTTTCCTTTGGCCTCAACTATCACTTTCTAAGTTGCCAACAGACAAGATCTTCTACCACTCCTTACATGTCTGGTTAAGAAAGTGCCTCAGTGTTGAGGTAAATGACCCAGTTGTTCCTTGGTTTCTACATTACTGCCTCATCTGTACAAGAACCTTATACATGTTAAAATTATTTCTCTAAATAGTAGAAATTAAGAGAGTACTAGTATTCCAATTCAGTCTGACAGGTTTTTGTCTAGCTTTGAGAAATAGAAAATTTGTACTTACCCCCATCTATGATGTTTATGTTCTTTCTACCACGGACTATAAGAAAATATATAATGTGTGTGTATAATGTTTATCTATCTATATATAGCTTTCCAGATAATGTGTTTTATCTCTAAGTGGCATTTGCTTTTAAATAGAGTCAAAGGAAAGAAACTCTAATGGCAAAATTTTCACTATAATCCAAGTACAAAACACTTCCCTACTCCCACTGGCTCCCTTGTTAGTCTTCCTACACACTAAATTGTCTTATGGGTCCCTACACTGAGCATAGATAAAACAAAACAAAACAAAAAACCAGTCAATATTATTGAATCCCATCTATTTGCCAAGCACTGTGCTAAGTGTTTTCACATACATTTTCTCATCTAATGGATCTTTTGCATTCTTACTGCAGGGGAGAAAATGAAATTATGCCTTTGCTTTGCTACTTCCTCTACTTAGAGTCTTTACTCCTCCTCACTGTCTATGTAAGCCTTTACTGGTAACAAGGGAACTCAGTTTGAGGCAAAATCCATTATTTTTGTCATCTTTTCTAGATCCACAGAAAAAAGTTGGTTGCATTTCTGATTTCTTGAGGATGAGATGTGTTGGTTTAGGAATAAATGAATGGAACAGGGCTGAGGGCTGAATGCTCTTTACCATCATGTACTGACATAGGTGGGCTTCCACTTCTGGTGAGAAGTCTTTTTCTGGCTTCTTTCCCAGATAAGCCATTGAACTCTCTGGGGGGAAGGTATCCATACACATTCAGCTACTCCTCTGCTTTCTTTCTTTATCTATGAACACAGGTCGGTTACTAATTTCCTCATCCTGCCCTGGCCCCTCCCCAAATTCTCCTGGGAAACATAACAAATTGTATCTATTCTTGAGAATATCTGCTATTTTCTCCTCTTACCACGATTCCATGTCTTGGATTCCACTAAGGAAAACACAGCCTAGTTGACATTGCATAACCAGTGAGAAAAGAATCTTCCCTGGGCAATAAAAGGAGGACTGACTCACTATCTCAGCTCTTAGGAATGGCTCTCCAGCTGCTGATGGGAGCCACATGGGTTCAGCCACGAGGCCAGCAGGGACCTCCGTGTGACCAACAAAAAGGAGGCAACCAGGAGTAGCCAGAGCTGAGCTGAGGCAACTGACCCATTTGTAGAACCGTCCCCAAGGACAGTGGTCAGCAGCCCAAACTGCAATGTGCTGGCAGTGTATCAAATTTCTAGCTGATCATATCTGGAGCATGAATGGTGCCCATTAGCAAAAGACTCTGGAAGAGGATGTACTTATAATCAGCATGTGGTGATGTTTTTATTCCAGAGGCTTCATTCTCCATTCTTTCACTTACTCAACAGACATTTGAGTGAACATGGTAGGTGCTGAGATAGAGGTCTCTCTGTCTCTCTCTATCCCCTTGGGGAGTTGAGAGTTCAGCAGAAAGGCAGAAAGGGAGTAAATACAGAAGCTCAAGGAGAACTTAGAAGAGGCACTTAAGATTCAAGAGTTGGAAAAACTTCCCCAAGATTATGTGTGAAAGGCTTATACAGAAGGAAGGAGGAAGGACACTCCAGGTGGAGGAGGCAGCAGTGCATCACAAAGGCAAGAGAGATAAGGAATCATGGTAAGAGGAGAAAATAGCAGATAGTCTCAGGAATAGATACAATTTGTTATGTTTCCCAGGAGAATTTGGGGAGGGGCAAGGGCTCATCAGAGAAGTAAAGTTTTGGTGTGGTTGTAGTAAGAAGATGCAGGGGAGGGGGCAAGAGATGATCCTGGAGAGGTAAGTAGGGGTCAGATTACAAAGGTGTAATCTTGTGTTCCGTGCAAGTGGGTCTGAAATCCACCCTGAGGATAATGGGAAATGCTGACTGTCATGTCAGGTCTACTTTTTTAGGAAGTTTACTCACTGGTTGTAATGTAGAGATTGGATGCAAGGAAAGCAAACATGGAAGTAGGAGGACCAGGTTGGAGGATCTTGCAGTAACTGAAGAAGGAAACTATGTGGGCCTGAACCATAGCAAAAGCAATAGTGATGTAGATAAAGATGAGTTTGAGAGATACAAAGCAGTTGTGCCAACTGACCTTGATGGTCAGCCATAGATAGGGTCTGAAATATTCAGAATGGCTCTCAGCTTTATGGATGGAGGAAGATGATAGGGAGAACTTGCTGGAAGGAGTTGATGAGTTAGGTGGAAGCAGGAATCCCAGACAGAAACCCTACCACTCGCCTGAACAGCAATGGAGGAAGGTCAGGGCAACACAGTGGCACTGGGGCTTCCTCCTGTGTACCCTAAAGGAGGCTTAAGGACAGTTTCAAACCCTGCGGGCTAGAGAGATGAGGCTCCTAACACAAGCTCCTACTTCGAAGCCTGGCTTATTAAGACTAGATCTGTGCAGGACTGAGGCTGCAGATGAGAGGTCTTCAGAACTTGCACCAAGCAGGGCCTGACAAGCTGTTACCATGGAGATGTGGTGTGCGCAAGAGGGAGTGAGTAGGAAGGCTGATCCATTCCAAGCCTTGGGTCACAAGGCTGTGGCAGGCTAACAGATAAACAGGAAAAAGACATCGACAATAGAAAAGGATGTTCAAAAACTATTGACAGTTAATTGGAGTTGTATTGTCATAATTCTAGATTAACTCTAACAATTTAGAGGATTAGGGTAAGCCACTTAATGATCCTGGTAGTTATTTCAGGTACCACTTAATGAGGGCACAGGGAAGTGGATGCCAACTCAGGCTAATACCAAATGTACACACACCCATCGTAAGCCTTTCTGCATCCCTGGATTCTAAGTAGCTTCATATTACTTCCAAGTTTCTGGAGACATAGGCACAAGATATGGGAACTTAAATTTTTTTTCCATTTGGTGTGCTGATGGCTGTAATATTTAAGCAACCTTTGGAGATCTTCAGGAAATTCAGGTGCGGGCAAAGCCCCAGATTCAATGTTATTATTAAACAATTTGAGGAACATTCTGGACAGAGAGCCAGCAACACTGGGGCTCCAGGTGGCTTTTTGGGGTGGGGGTGGTAAAATATACACAACATGAATTTTATCATTTTGACCATTTCTAAATATACAGTTCAGTTGCATTAAGTACATTCATAATCTTGTATAACCATTACAACTATCTCTTTTTAAAACCATTAAGCAATAACTCTCTATTGGGCCCCCCATTTTTTAAAAGATTTATTTACTTATTAGAGAGATAGAGGGAGAGAACTCGAGTGCATGAGTGGGGGGGGGGGCAAAAGGAGAGAATCTTCAAGCAGACTCCCCGCTGAGCAAGGAGCCTGACAAAGGGCTCAGTCTCATGATCCATGAGATCATGACCTGAGCCGAAACCAAAGGCTGGACACTTTTACAGACTGAGCCACCCAGGCACTCCAGGCCCTAAATTTTTTTTATTTTTGTTTTTTTAAAGATTTTATTTATTTATCTGACAGACAGAGATCACAATTAGGCAGAGAGAGAGAGAGAGAGAGAGAGAGGGAGGAGGAAGCAGGCTCCCTGCTGAGCAGAGAGCCCGATGTGGGGCTCAATCCCAGGACCCTGGGATCATGACCAGAGCTGAAGGCAGAGGCTTTAACCCACTGAGCCACCCAGGCGCCCCAGGCCCTAAATTTTTAAAACAACTTTATGTACTGCAAAAACTCTGCCTGCCAGGCGGGATGATGGTTGTGCTGTCACAAGTAAGACAACTAGGCTGATCTTGGTTTGGTTATTTGCTCTCAACTCAGACCTAGGGTTTTTTGGCTACAGTCCTCATCCTGTGGATAAACTTGTTAAATGTAATCTCTGGAGGGAGACTGATTTTAACCATTTTAATGGCTGAGGGGACATGTTAATCTTGATCTCCAAGGTATTCAGATACTTTGTGGCAGTGCTTTTTAAGAAGTCAGTAAAAATTAAGTCAGGGCCTTCGGCTTTGTAAAGATTCTTTGGAACAAAGACAAACTTTGTTCCAAAGATAGTTGGGCATAATTGTGAGACAAATTGTCTAGGAATCAACTTCAATTTAAATAACCAGAAACACTAGTGCCTATGGAGGATGAGATATAATTCTGGCTTGGAATGGGAGACCATAACCAAGCAATCAGAGCTGGAAATTCCAGGTGTCCTACTTCCTTTTCTTTAATAAATCAAAACATTCAGTGAGGGCAAAGGATAAACCTTCGTCACTTTTCTTCCCCATACAACAAGTTCAAGGTGTTTAGAACATGGTGTTTATAGGCCAAAGCTCAGTGGAGGGTTCACAGATCCAAGCCAATGATAATTCTCAAAGCCCAGACAGATACTTCCCACATGCTTGATGTCAATCACAAGAGACAGCGAGAGGGAAAAGAAGTAGGAAAGATTTAGTGAAAGTCACTTCACTATTAACAGATCTAAACCACATGTCCTGTTTGGGGGACCAGCGGTGAGACAAATCCTTTAAAATAATATACTATTCATGGAAACCACAGCTCAGAGGAGGTGGACTAGCTTACTCAGGATCACCCAGAGGAGCCAGAAGAGAGCTAAGAATTAGAATCTTTGTTTCCTGATACCTGGTTTAGTGGTTCATTTTGATGAAATGTGTCTGCTGGTATTCTATGCTTAGAATGCACAAGGGTGATAGTTCTCTTTATAGAGCCTCTCTATAAATTTTTCATTGTTTCAGCGGTGACCTAACAGTAATTTTATCTCCAAATTCACTTCGAGTTTAGTCTTTTAATATTCTACTTACTTTTCATCAGAACTCAAATCGTGAGCAGAAGTTCAGAAAGGTGTTGTTGGCAGTCAAGAAAAAGTTTACTGCTATTAAGATCCTGTCAGGGGACAATCTCTAAAATGATGGTATGAGGAGATCCACAGACCCACTCCTGAACAAAACAACCATAACTGGAAAAAATTAATCTTTATTAAAATAACCATTTAATAGGGACGCCTGGGTGGCTCAGTTGGTTAAGCAGCTGCCTTCGGCTCAGGTCATGATCCCAGTGTCCTGGGATCGAGTCCCGCATCGGGCTCCTTGCTCGGCAGGGAGCCTGCTTCTCCCTCTGCCTGCCACTCTGTCTGCCTATGCTCGTTCTCTCTCTCTGACAAATAAATAAATAAAATCTTAAAAAAAAAAACAAACAAACAACCATTTAATAAACCCCTAGGGGTGCCTAACTGGTTCAGTCAGTAGGAAATGTGACTCTTGATCTCAGGGTCATGAATTCAGGCCCCACATTGGGTGTAGAGACTAAAGTAAAATCTTGGGGCACCTGGGTGGCTCAGTGGGTTGAGCCTCTGCCTTCATCTCAGGTCATGATCCCAGGGCCCTGGGATCAAGCCCCACATCGGGCTCTTTTCTCAGCAGGGAGCCTGCTTCCCCCTCTCTCTCTGCCTGCCTCTCTGCCTACTTGTGATCTCATTCTCTCTCTCTCTGTCAAATAAGTAAATAAATAAAAATCTTTAAAAAAATAAAATATTTTAAAAAATGTTAAAGTTGTTGTTCTACAAAGGGAGATGAGAGACAAAAGACTAGAGGCTACTTCCCCTACATTGCTTATAAACAGGGGTATCACTCCAAGAGAAGTAGGTCACTGTTCCTGCCTCCAGCTCAAGAACAGAGTCTCTTGAGATTTTTCTCAGGAGAAATAGTAGGTTATAAGAACAGAAGGCTCTGAAGCTCTCCACAGGTGAATTGATTTTGTTTAGAGTTCAGGGAACCTTAAGCTGCAAGGAGTTCTGGAAAACAATGGAGATTTGGTAAGAAGCAATGAAGGGGGACCCAGTAGCTCTACGAGCAACAAAAGCTAGATCATAGGCCAGCTAGCTTACCAGAGAGAAACAGGAAAAAAGATAGCTAAGAGCTCTCCTGGGGTCAGAACAAGTCTCAAAGACTGGCCTCAAAAATCAGCTCTGCAGACTTAAATTTAATTGGATCAGACTGTGGATCAATTTGTATCTCAGGGCATACTGAAAACAATAGAATGATTAGCTAGCAACTAATGGAGCCTAACAGCTAGGGATCATACCAACAGGGACAGACAATAGAGAGATCAGGGATAAAGACAGTTAAAGAGAGCTGAGTTAAAATCACTCTTGGGTGGCTGGGCCTTCAGCTCAGGTCATGATCCCAGGACTCTGGGATGGAGCCCTGCATTGGGCTCCCTGCTTGGCACAAAGGCTGCTTCTCCCTCTCCCACTCCCCCTGTTTGTGTTCCCTCTCTCACTGTCTCTCTCTGTCAAATAAATAAATAAAATCTTTAAAAGAATCATTATCATCCCTGCATGTCAATGCATATGAATGTCCAAGCATGTACTTTCTGAGGAGCAACAGCAGAGTTTCTGCATTGCAGAGAAATAGACTTCACTAAAATAATCTAGCTAAGTCACCAACGAAATAAAAAAGCAAAGTACAATGATAAGCTCATAAGGTCAAGAATAAACAAAGTTGAAGGGATCAGTATCCAGAGTTGCTATAACATATTATTTAAAATGTCCATTTTGAGGGGTGCCTGGGTGACTCAGTCAGTTGAGCAGCCAGCTCTTGGTTTCAGCTCAGTTCATGGTCTCAGGGTCATAGGATCAACCCCTGCAGGAGGCTCAGTGCTCAGTGGAGAGTCTGCCAGAGGATTTGTTCTCTCTCCCCCTCTTCTTCCACCCCTCTGCCTGCTTGTGCACACTCGTGGTCTCCCTCTCTCTAAAATAAACAAGTAAATCTTTAAAAACAAAATGTCCATTAAAAAAATGTCCATTTTTCAGGGCATTTGGCTGGCTCAGTTGGTAAAGCATGAAACTCTTGATCTCATGGTCATGAGCCCCACTTTGGGCCTAGTGCTTACATAAAATAAAATGAAGTGTCCAGTTTTCAATTAAAAAAATTATGAGACATTCAATGAAACAGGAAAGTGTGATGTGACCCCTACACAGGAGAAAAAGAACAATCAATAGAAACTCCCTGTAAGAGGGCCCAGATATCCAACTTAGCAAAGACTTCATAGCAGCTATTATAAATATATTCAAAGAACTAAAGGAAACCATGCTTAAGAAAGCAAAAGAAGGTATCATGACAATGTCTCATAGGATAATTAATAAAGAAATATAATTAAAAAAAAAAAAAGAACCTAGTAGATTTTCTAAACTTGAAAAGTGTAAGAATAGAAAAGAAAAATCCAGTAGAGGGGCACAATAGTACATCTGAGCTGGCAGAAGAAAGAATCAGCAAATTTGAAGATAGATACATACATGCATATAAGAATAAAGAGAAAGAAAAAGAAAGAAATATAAACAGAACTTCAGAGAAATGTAGGATACCATTAAGCATATCAACATATGCATAATGGGACTATCCAGAAGGAGAGGAGAGAGAAAACAGAACAGAAAAATATTTGAAGAAATGATGGCTAAAAATTCTGAAATCTGAAAAAAAACAACAGTAATCTACATATCCAAGAAACTCAACTAACCCTAAGTAGTAAGTAGAATAAACACAGAGATCCACATCCAGATACAACATAATAAAAATGTTGAAAGAGAAAGAAAGATAAAATCTTGAAATCAGCAAAGAAAAAACAATTCATTATATAGAGAACACAAATAAGAATAACAGCTGACTTCTTACCTGAGACAATGGAAGGCAGAAGACAGTGAAATGGCATATTCAACAGAGTAACAAGAAAAGCATACAGAATGGGAGAAAATATTTGCAAATGCATATCTGATAAGGGATTACTATCCAGAATATATAGAGAATTCCTAAAACTCAGTCACAAAAGCCAAAACAAAACCAAACCAAAAACCAAAACCAATTTTAAAATGGGTGAAAGACTTGAATAGATGTTTCTCTAAAGAAGATACATGGATAACCAATAAGCACATGACAAGATGCTCAACATCTCTAGTCATTAGGAAAATGCAAATCTAAACTATAATGGGATACCACGTCATACCCATGAGGCTGGCTAGTCTCAGAAAAAAACAGAAAACAAGTGTTGATGAGGATGTAGAGAAACTGGAACTTTTCTGCTCTGTTGGTGGGAATGTAAAATGGTACAAATGCTATGGAAAACAGTATGGCAGTTCCTAAAAAAAATTAAGAATAGAACTGGGGCACCTGGGTGGCTCAGTGGGTTAAAGCCTCTGCCTTCAGCTCAGGTCGTGATCCCAGGGTCCTGGGATCGAGCCCCGCATCGGGCTCTCTGCTCAGCAGGGAGCCTGCTTCCCCCCACTCTCTGCCTGCCTCTCTGCATACTTGTGATCTCTCTCTGTCAAATAAATAAATAAAATCTTTTAAAAAAAATTAAGAATAGAACTACTATATGATTCAGCAATATAGACCCCAAAAAATTGAAAGCAGAGCCTCAAAGTCAGGGAACCCAGGTGGCTCAGTGGGTTAAAGCCTCTGCCTTCAGCTCAGGTCATGATCCCAGGGTTCTGGGATCGAGCCCTGAATCCAGCTCTCTGCTCAGCAGGGAGCCTGCTTCCCCCCCCCCTTTCTCTCTCTGCCTGCCTCTCTGCCTACTTATGATCTCTGTCTGTCAAATAAATAAATAAAGATCAAGAAAAAGAGAAAACTGCTCTTGCTACTTTTATTTAACATTGTACTAGAAGTTCTACCCAGGTTATTTAAGCAAGAAATTGAAATAAAAGGCATCCAGATTGGAAGGGAAGAAGAAAAAGTATCTACTTATAGATGACATGATCTTGTATATATAAAATCCCAAAGAATCCACTGAAAAACTATTATGACTAATAAAAAAGCTCAGCACGATTTTAGGGCATAAGATCAATATATAAAAATCAATTTTATTTCTATTCATTAGCTATGAACAATCTCCTCCCAAAATCAAGAAAACAATTTCATTTACAATAGCATCAAAGAGAATAAAATACTTAGGAATAAATTTAATAAAAGAAGTGTAAAACTTTTACAATGAAAACTACAAACTGTTGTTGAAAGAAATTAAAGAAGACCTAAGGAAATGGTAAGACATTCCCAATTCATGGATCAGAAGATTTAATATTGTTAACACGGCAATACCAGCAAAATTGATTTACAAATTCAACCCAACTCCTATCAAAATCTAAGCTAAATTTTTTCCCAGAAATTGACAAGCTGATCCTAAAATTCATAGGGAAATGCAACCCAAAATAGCCAAAAAAAACTTGAAAAAAGAACAAAACTAGAGGACAGTAATTAACATAGTGTATTACCACATGAGGGTACACATAGAGATTAGTGGAAGGGAATAAGGAGTTCAGAAATAACTCTCACATTTATGGTCAATTGATTTTTGGACAAAGGTGCCAAGGCAATTCAGTGGGGCAAGAATTGTCTTTTCAACAAATGATGCTTGGGTCAAGTGGATATCCACATGCAAAATAATGAGTTAACAAAAATTAATTCAAGATGGACCACTGACTTAATATGAGGTAAAGCTATGAAAATTTATCAAAATTTAAACTTGCATGTTTTAAAGGATATCATTAAGAAAGCGAAAAGACAACTTATCAAATGGGGGAAAATATTTGCAAATCCTATATCTGATAAGAAACTTGTCTTCAGAATATATAAATAATATTTAAAAGTCAATTTAAAATTTTAACCCAATTTAAAAATGGGCAAAGAATTTTGGGGGGATGCACAAGAGTTGTTTTTTTCAAATTTCCTGCATTAACATAGAAAATATATTCATAGAAACAAGGTGGGAAGGATTTTTTCGGTAAACTCAATATATTTATTAATGATGCTACTTTGTGTTTCTAACACCATCATACTTCTATATTCCAGAAGTACTTTCTTCAGGTTTGTAGTCTACCTGGAACCTCAGCATCTAACCAATTCTACTTGGATTTAATTAGCATATTAATTTCATTCTCATTTTTATTTTAATATTGTACTCTATGGCAAATATATCAAATAATCCAAATGTGCCCAATGATGTGCTTCTCTTGCCCATAATTACAGTGTTTGGGAAAAGTACCTCGTCATTTCTCTCCCCCAAATATATGCTATGTATCATTCTAAAATGATAATTATCTAGATTAGCTAGTATATGCGCTGCCAAAGTGAACACAATTATCTAGATTAGCTAGTCCGTTCTTTTGTACTGTCTGTATATCATCTTAAAATAATGTGTTCCATTTTTAAAACAAGGTTGGTAGAAAAAATATTGTCTATATTAAGTACCTATAATTCCTTTAGCTTAGTCTCCATTTTCTAATTTTTAGTTTTTATGGGAAACATTTTCCCATTAGACGAAGAACTTTTATAATAAGACATTCCTTTGAGGAAGATATACAAAAGGCCAATAAACCTATGAGAAGACACTCAGCATCTTTAGCTGTAAGGGAAATGCACATCAAAACCAAAATGAGAGGGACGCCTGGGTGGCTCAGTTGGTTGAGCGGCTGCCTTTGGCTCAGGTCATGATCCTGGTGTCCTGGGATAAGAGTCCCACATCGGGCTCCTTGCTAGGCAGGGAGCCTGCTTCTCCCTCTGCCTCTGCCTGCCTCTCTGTCTGCCTGTGCTCACTCTCTCTCTCTAACTAATAAATAAATTAAAATCTTAAAAAAAAAAAAAGTAAAAAAAAAAACAAACAAAATGAGATACTACGTGAGACCTCTTAGAAGGGTTATAATCAAAGAGACAGTTAATAATGAAGGCTGGAGAGATGTGAAGAAGTGGAATCTTCATGCATTGCTAGTGGGAATGCAAAATGGTAGACCACTTTGGAAATCTGTCTGCAGGTTCCTCAAAGGATTAAACATAGAGTTACCATATAAACCAGCAATTCTACTAGATACACAACAAAAATGAATGAAAACAAAGGTCTCCACAAAATGGTACATGAATGAATGGTCATAGTAGCATTACTACTCATGGTAGTCAAAAATAAAAACAACCCAGGGGTGCATGACCGGCTCAGTCTGAAGAGCATGCAAATCTTAACCTTGGGATCATGAGTTATAGCCCCACGTTGAGGGTAGAGATACTTAAATGAATGAATGGATGGATGGATGGATGGATGGACAAACAAACTTTAAAAAAATAATTAGAAACAACCCAAATGTCTATCAACAAATGAATGGTTGACTAAAATATGGTATATCCATACAATGGATATTATCTATCAATAAAAAGGAGTAAAGAACCACAATGAGGATAAATCTGGAAAAACACTATGTTACATAAAAGAAGCCAGTCACAAAAGACTGATTCCATTTATATGAAATGTCCAGAAAAGCAAATCTATAGAGACAGAAAATAGAGTAGTGATTATCTAATTACTGAGGTTTGATGGAAGAAGTTAGGATGAAATAGGGTCTGATGGCTAATGGGTACAAGTATTCTCTATTGGAGTAATAAAATATTCTAAAATTGGCTGTGGTTATGCTTGCACAACTCTGAATATACTAAAAAATTATTGAGCTGTATAGTTTAAATGGGTGAATTGCATGGTATGTGATGTAAAGTTCAATAAAGCTGTTTTATAGTGTGTGTGTGTGTATGTGTGTGTGTGTGTGTGTGTGTGTGTGTGGAGAGAGAGAGAGAACTCTATTAAGCCAAGGGATCTATGGACATCTAAACCAAGGTTTAGCCCAGGTACCACCCTAATCCCTCAGGGTATAGAATCAATTGTAATATAATATTTCATTAATCAGGTTGTGCCTAAAATGCTAAGGCAGAGCTCTCTAGTAAACTGGCCTAGATCTCAGAGCCAAGATAGAAGACTCAAGGTGCATTTTTTCCTTGCCCTAAGCCCAAACTTGAATCTTGCAAATTTATCTCCCTGTGCTGGGTGTAATGATAAGAGAGCAATCAAAGCATCTGGGAAAATCCAAAAGAAGCAGCTGGCTGAACTTCAGTGCATGAAAGGGAAATGCCCTCCTAGTACTGAGGCCCCCTCAAAGAAGGAAACAGAAGAAAAGAGAGGGAAGGGCAGAGGGAGGGGAGAGGAGGGAAAAGGCAGGACGGGAGGGGATAGGGAAGGAGATGTCTAGTGACTCTACTCACCGTAAATGTGGCTCTATGCCTACAGAGTACTGACAGTCTCCTTTTGTAGAATAGGAAGGAGAGGATGAGAAAATGTGGATGGATGTTCTCTTCAAGATGATCTTTAGTAGGAAGATTTCTGGCAGAGATATAGAGAGATGCAACTAGTGGAGAAGACAGGGTCAAAGCAAATCTGAGCAGAATGCCTTGGTGAATAACAATGCCTTACCGTTCTTTGCAAACCAAAGACCCATTAGACGAAGCTGCTCATGGCAAGATTTCCGAGTAAAATTTTATTAACCCGGAAGGAAATTGCGGAATTATTAAAGCAATTTGTGTTTTATAGCAAGGTTACAATTGTTGGTATAGTATAAATGAAGTGTTTTGCAGATGTTATCAGATATTCTTTGTAGAGGAAGCCAACCATTTACATTCCTAGAGCTTTACTTTATTAGCGCTTTGCGTGTTTTTTTGTTTTGTTTTGTTTTTCCCAGGCCTTCTTCCCTTCTCTTCTCAGTGCACTTCTAGTTAAGGTACACTAAAGTTCTATTCACAAAGAAGAACAAGGATGGCAGTGAACTTCATAATGATCTAGAAGAGACACAACCTAGTGACATGTTTCCTGGTGAATCGATATGTAAAAGGGAAATGATCTACACGGTGCCTTTGATGAAAACAGTCCTTTCCTTTTCTGTAGCTCCCAGAAATGAACCAGTCTGCCTTTCAGTGCTATTAAGCAGCCCAAACCCCCAAGGGAGGATATAGGCGGTAGCTGGGGAGCAGTTATGGCTGAGAGCAATGATTCTCTATGAAGACTTCTTGTACTCTGGTTTGGGGTTGAAACTTTCTCTTCATCCCTTCAAACTTTCTTTCTGCCGCTTTCTTATATGTGGCATCTGTATTAAACTTACATGATTATGACCACCAACTCTCATCCTGGCCCGCCCATCTTCTTACCTCCAGAAAGTGTGGGCTTCCAGAGAGCATCATCTCTGGGTAACTCACATTTCTAATTCAGAACTAGAATCAGAGTTTGTTTTGTTGTATAGAGAAGTGATTTGTTCATGATCCTCTTCTCTTTTGCAAAATTCTAGTACATACAGAAAAGGAATCAGAATAGTATAATGAACATCCATTATCTATAACCTAGATCAAATGCTAGAATTGTGTCATATATTCATTTTCCTCTTGCCTTTTTTTCCTGAAGTAATTTAAAGCAAGCTATAGAAATATGTATTTCACCCTTAAATACTTCAACATTCATCTTTAAATAATAAGCACAACTTTGCTCAGTAAACTCAATTCTATTACCACACTTAATAAGATTCAGATAATTTTTCAATAGCAGTGAATACTCATACTCCCTACTGTCCCCAAAATATCTTTTTAAAAAATTGTGTGGGGGACGCCTGGGTGGCTCAGTTGGTTATGCAGCTGCCTTCGGCTCAGGTCATGATCCCAGCGTCCTGGGATCGAGTCCCACATTGGGCTCCTTGCTCGGCAGGGAGCCTGCTTCTGCCTCTGCCTACCACTCTGTCTGCCTGTGCCTGCTCTCTCTCTCTCTCTCTAACAAATAAATGAATAAAATCTTTAAAAAAAAATTGTGTAGGAAAATGTACATAATATGAAATTTACCAATTTTAAGTGTACAATTCAGTGGCATTAAGTACATTCACAAGGTTGTGCAAGCACCACCACTACTACCAGAACTTTTTCATGATCATAAACAAATACTATGCCCTTAAGAACAACTTTCCATTTCTCCCTCCCCCAAATGTCTTTTAAAGATGATGAATTCAAACAGGATCCACAAATTTCATTTGGTTGTTATGTTTCTTATAGATCTGAATTCTAGAGTTGGCTCTTTGCAACCCACCCACATACATTTTATTTTCAAGACATTGACTTCTTAACAACTCTGCACTAATTATTCTGCAGAATGTTCCATCTTCTGGATATGTCTGCTTGTTTTCTCATGGTGTTGTTAAACTTGTGCTTCTGTTCTCTGTTTTTTAGGTTTTGGGGTTTTTTTGTTGTTGGTTTTTGGTTTTTTTAATAAGCCCAGAGTTGAATCTAAAGGTTTGATGAGAATCAGGTTAAACATTTTGGTAAGAATTCATCTTAGGTCATGCTGTGTACTTCCTTCTACATCACTATTAGGTTGTACATAATGTCTGGGTGTCCCACTATTGTTAACCCTGATATTGATCACTAGGTCAAAGTGATGACACTTTACTAAAAAATGAATTTTTAAAAATGGGGACTTGACCACTACACTGTTTTAAAATGATTATCCCTACTTTGGAGGTTCAGATAAAGGGGCTCTGAGTTGTTGCCCAGCACCTAGGAGACAGCCTTTATCCTGTATCACGGGTAAGAGGATTAAGACTGAGGCTTTATCCTCTTTATGGAGTAGACACAGGAGTTCAAGTTTATCTCTGAGGGTGGTCAATCAGAGCAGAAATTTCTGGAATATGAAGTCTAACAGAGACTACATTTTCTCTGGGCCCAGAAGTTACTCTGAAATTTTTCATTAGCCAGAATTCAACCATTGACAAATAGATCCTTTTGCTAACATTAAAGAGAATCTAAACATTGGGAATTCAGATACAGAAGAATCTTTTTTTTTCCCCAAGAAGAATCTTTTATGGCACTTTAAAATAACTCCTCCTCCACCTGCCACTCCTCCCCAACCCCCCAAAGCCACTTTAGACTCTAGAATAAAAAACTAAGGAAGAGCATTTTTCTTTGGATGCAGAATAGACAGATTTTTCGATGTTTCTTGAGCACCATTTATGCATCTGTTATCTTTGTTTGATGTTTACCTCTTGTCTTTTAGCTACTATAAACTAAATAACTGATCCACTGAGAATACAAGCAACTATATTAAAGGATTTCATGATTAAAACCAAGACTTTGGGTTTCTAAGGAAAATGAGTTATTTTTATTTTTAAAATCAACACTTTTATTTTTATGGCAATTAAATACAAGTCAGTTAAACTCTGCTCAGGGTTGCTGTGCATTTCTGGATACCCAGAGGAGGTAATTTGCTTGTTATTGCTCATTTGTCTTTTGTGTTTGTTGTTTTTTTCTTTTACGGCCAGTACAAAGATTAAACTGTTGTGAACTTTCTGCATCGCAAGACAGAACTTAACCTTAAGGTACTGGACTAACAATTTTCCTTTTACAACTGGAATTAACAATATTCTTTCTCTCCATTTATTCTGTAATTTTTTAAGATTCTGGCTTCAGAGTTACCACTTGGGGAAGGGAGGTGGCAAAGTTTCCTTTGCAGAAATAGTTCTTCAACAGTAGCTTTCCCAGTTAACCTAGCAACATGTGCAGATAGCCTCCACTGGGGGTTACTACACTTGGTAACAAAGATCACACCAGGAGTTTACAAGACCAAACAGTGTAAAGGATCATCCATCCTTTTTGTTTTCTCTCTTATTTTTTCCCTCTTTATATATACCCACCTCTTTTCTTGGTTTCCTTCCTTCTTCTTCTGCCTCTCTCTTTGTCCCTTTCCCACCTAGCTCATTCTTTTTCCTCCCCTTCTTTTACCACTCATTATCCTAGGCTGGCATGCTCCAATGACTCCCCCTATTTCCACCAAATTTTGTGGGATCTGAAGGATTTCCTACCTCACATCAGCTTATGGTACATCATTGTACAATACTTGATAGACTCAAAGGAGTGGAAGAATCCTAGATAAAGAGAACCCCAGAGAAGGAGGTCTGTGCCTAGATCTGTGTTCTGAACTCCTTCTGTCCAGTTTCCATTTGTTTGAACTGCAAGTTCCAGTTTCCAGTCTGGGTTCTGTAGGATCTCACAATTCTACAAAGATAGTAATGGAATTACTTGAACCATGTCCAGTACTTCAAAAAGCCCAAAAGACACTGTATATTTACTCTCAATAAAGCTTGAACAGGTGGACTAAATAATGGAAAATTTCAGGGCGCCTGGGTGGTTGGGTGGGTTAAGGCCTCTGCCTTCTGCTCAGGACGTGGTCTCAGGGTCCTGGGATTAAGCCCCGCATCGGGCTCTCTGCTCACTGGGGAGCCTGCTTCCTCTTCTCTCTCTGCCTGCTTCTCTGCCTACTTGTGATCTCTGCCTCTCAAATAAATAAATAAAATCTTAAAATAAAATTTAAAGAAAAAATGGAAAGTTTCTTTCCTTGGTGGGGGGCGAAGTGGAAGATGGGGAAATTATGCCACACTAACTCACTATGAAGAATGTATCTTCATATTAAGAAGTTTTGGTTGGTTGTATGTGTGTGTTGTCTATAGAATAGACAGAGTATACTGGAAAGAATGTGGGTATAGAGGTGAGGCCAGAATTTAATTTCTAGCAATAAGACTTCGGCTATGTTCTTAAGATCTGCGAACCTCAGTTTACTTATCTGTAAAATCAGAGTAATAATTTATATTTTTCAGACTCCTTAAGGATTTTAGATAATGGGTATAAAGCACTCATTGATACAATACCTAGTAAATAGTTAATCTGGTTTCTTTATAAATGTGATTTATTTGGTAGGTAAAAATCTTTCAAAGCATATGGCTCTTAGGAAAAAAATGAATCTGATCATTGAGAAAAGAGATTGGGAAGCACTCGCATAACACAGCTTTCCATGGTTATATAAATCACCCCTTAAGAACTCATGCCAAGTCTTTTTTTTTTTTTTTTTTTTAAGAGAGGGTGTAGGGAGAGGGCAGAGGGACAAGGAGAGAGAGAGAATCTTAAGCAGACTCCACACCCAGCACAAGCCTGATGTGGGGCTTGATCCCACAACCCTAAACCACCACCTGAGCCGAGAAGAGTCAGACGCTTAATTGACTGAGCAATTCAGGTACCCCACTCATGTCAAGTCTAGGGCTCTAGCTAGGGGATGTCCAAGGAGGTGGGACATCCTCTGTGTTGACGAATGGGTCCTCGGAGGGGGAATACTCAGTTCCCTAATTATACTTAGCAACATTTCCTTAAGCTCACCTGTTCCTCTCTGGATTCCTATGTGATTTTGACATAGCTTTGGTGATGAGCTTCAAGAAGTACCAGGTCTGCTCCTGGCTGTCTAATTTTTTATGGAGACTTGGGATTCTGGATGGGAAGAAAAAGGAATGAAGTGCCCTGGGAAAGGGAACAAAAAATGAAGTTTGTAGAAGAGATGAGGAAAGGCTGGGGACAATCAAAGCTTAGTTTGCACCCCTTGAAAATGGGGCAGTAGAATTTATTTCCTGAAAAATACTGTTTCAAGCCTGCTTCTTCCATCTCAACCCCACAGGGACTCTTCTAAACAATGAGACATTCTCCTAAATCTCTTACCTCTTCCTCCCAGTAGGCCCTGGCTGTTTCCCAGTTCATCCCTTTCTCTAGGCACCCCCAAGATAGGGAGATCTGTTGCCCCCTTTCCATTAATAAGATCAGGTCCTCAACTACCAGAAACTATCTAACATTTTCGAGAGGCCCTGTCCCAGGTCACTGCTAAATTTCATTTGGTGGAGCATCTTTACAGAGATGACCTGCAGGATCCAGCTTTTAAGCTTGGTATTTCTGTTGAGCAGGCCAGATGGGCACAGAATATTCTGTTTTAAGCTGAATTAATACCTTGTTATTTTAAAGGCTGTAACAAGTTGTTTTCTAAATGTTTTCAATCAGCACATCTTTATTTATTGTCCTTAACACCCAGAGGCTACTTGAAAAAGGATTTAGCCTTCAGAGTCTGCTAAGTAAACAAAAGTTTCCCAATAACATCTTCAGGCAAGCACCCGGAGACCTCATTTTTTTTTTTTTTTTAAAGATACTATTTATTTATTTGGTAGACAGAGATCACAAGTAGGCAGAGAGGCAGGCAGAGAGAGAGGAGGAAGCAGGCTCCCCACAGAGCAGAGAGCCCGATGTGGGGCTCGATCCCAGGACCCTGAGATCATGACCTGAGCTGAAGGCAGAGGCTTTAACCCACTGAGCCCAGGTGCCCCCCAGAGACCTCATTTTTGCCATAGCATTTGCCTCCCTGATAATTGTCCATTAGTACTGTGCTCAACCCAACCTTGTATAATCATTTTAAAAATATACCTCCAGGGGTGCCTGGATGGCTCAGTGGGTTAAGCCTCTGCCTTCAGCTTGGGTCATGATCTCAGGGTCCTGGGATCGAGCCCCGCATCGGGCTCTCTGCTCAGCAGGGAGCCTGCTTCCCCCTTTCTCTCTGCCTGCCTCTCTGCCTACTTGTGATCTGTCTGTCAAATAAATAAAATCTTAAAAGAAAAAAGAAAAAAAATATACCTCCAAACATAAAGTTACTTACCAACTTAGTTTTCTTCTCCTTAATCACTACGTTCAGCAAAACACATAAGCAGAAGCAAGACTGGTCTAAATGTGGTATTATCTGACTAGACCCTAAGCACTTTAAATTGAATAGCCTGTGTTTAGGGTTCATCTGAACTGGTTTGGAAATGGTTATTCACTGCTCTCCTAAGAGAATGAAAGTGTCCAGAGGGGACTGGTCAGATAAGTGGAGGTTACCATGCATGGCTTCAGCTCTGTGGGGATTTCTAAGGCTTTAAAATTAACTCTGGAATCCCCCTCAGTCCAGTATTCTCTGATGTTGAGCATGGCCTTTGATACCTTCTTTTATCTCAATCCTCTGACACTCCAGAAATTTACCCTAGTCTCTCTTACTACTTGTAACCAGGGGAAACATTGGGAAATAGCGTTATATTAATCAAAATAGGCTATAACAAAGGAGTTCAAAATCTCAATGGCTCGACCCAATTAAATATATATTGTTCTTGGGGTGCCTGGGTGGCTCAGTGGGTTAAACCTCTGCCTTCGGCTCTGGTCATGGTCTCAGGGTCCTGGAATCGAGCCCCGCATGGGCTCTCTGCTCAGCAGGGAGACTGCTTCCCACCCCCCTTTTTTCCTGCCTCTCTGCCTACTTGTGATCTCTCTCTCTGTCAAATAAATAAATAAAATATTTTAAGAAAAAAATATACATATTGTTCTTATCACAGTCCAAATGAAACGGCAGGGTAGAAGTGTGTGAAATGCTGCCGTCAGTCTCCTGTGCAGTAATTCAGGGATTTAGGCTTCTTCTAGTTTATGGCTCTTTCTTCCTTAGGTTCTCAGAATTCTTTCCATTCAGCCAGTGGGTGTGAGAAGAACCTTCCATCACTCCACAGGAGGCTTTTTATGGCCCAGACCTGGAAATGGCACCCATTATTTCCATCCAATGTCTGCTAGCCAAAAATTAGTCACAGGGCTCAGCCCAACTTCAAGAGAGGCTAAGAAGTCGAGCGATGTGCCCAGCTCACAGCAGTTTCTGCTACAAGGGGAGACAGATAGCTCCTGGATGCAGGGCTGATTGTTTGGCTCTTGTGTATCCTCAAAGGTATGCAAAATAAATGTATTGCTCTATTTTCAGGTCGCTTACTGCCTAGACCTACTATTAATGTCTTGGTCAGTTTCTGGAAAAAGTCCATCCATTAACATCAGCATCAACCTCATTACCACCACAAATCAGTCTGTACTGTGAACTTACTTGTTTGTATTTCGACTTTCCAAAGTTTCAAGATACCTGGACCAAGCTTGTGCAGAGGCTTTGATTTGGAAGTTGCCCATGCAACCTTGTACTTTGTTCTTCTTGTGAGATGGTTCCCATGACAAAGTCAAGCAAAAAATGCACCAGAAACCATATGTAATATCTAAACCAAACTTTGTCCCAGGGCACCTATGAGAAGAAAATAAATGTGTTACAAACATTTAAAGAACTATCTCATACATCTTCAAGAACTATGAAAAACATGTTTTGGCCTTTCCTCAATCAATGTATTTTTCAGTGGTCAGAACTCTGTAACTGTCTGCAGTTTGCTTCCTAGTTCTCTCATTAACCAATTTACAAAGGCTATTTCATACCACAAGCATCTTAGAAACATCCATTTGTCCTCATTTACTCACAGTCTATTATTCCCATTGAGATTTTCGTTTCCTGCCATGATGTTCCTTCATCTTCTTATGTAAAGAGGATGATGACATGGGCTGGACAAGCTAATGAAGGTAAGGTCCTGATGTGCATGCACACTGCTCTGTTTTTCTAATTGTGGTGGTAATTCTTCGCTGCCCATCTACACTTTCCTCTTACAATCCAAGCCATGTATTTATTATATAGCTCATTGGTTTAAAGGATTAGTCATCATTCATATATTTATTCATTTATTTATCTATTCATTCATTCTGAAATATTTATTGAGTACCTACTATGTTCCAGAGAGTGTGCTAGGTGCTAGAGTCAGAGCAAAGAACAAACATAGAAGGTCCTTACCCTCATGGAATTTATGTGAGAAACAAAGTGTACATATGCATGTATTGTATTATGTGTTTATGTTAAGTAAGCTTTATACCCAACGTGGGCTTGAACTCATGACCCTGAGGTCAGGAGTTGCATACTCCATTGAACCAGCTAAGTGCCCCTTACAATGTTTGTTTGTTTATTGTAAGCTCTGTGAGAAACAGATCCTAAATAAATAACAATGCAAAATATTAATTTAATTGTAATATTTATATGGGAAGTTTATTTTGTTTTTAGTGTTTGGATAAACCTGAGTCACCAATAATTACTGTGCTTTGTTTCATTTTTAACTGAGGTCTTTGTTCCTCTGTAAAAACCAGCTGCTTGGGGTGCCTGGCTGGCTCAGTGGGTAGAGCATGAAAATCTTTTTTTTTCCCCCCGGTGCAAAAAGGTGGTTTTATTGAAACACAGGGACAGGACCTGCAGGCAAAATGAGTTGCCGAGCATGAGATTCTTAATCTCAGGGTCATGAGTTTGAGCCTCACTTTGGGCATGGAGCCTACTTAAAACAATAAAAAAAAAACAACACATTTATTTTCAGGGTAATCATTTATTCATTCATCAATTCACTGATAATATTAATTAATTCATTAAATATCATTGTAAAACTACTATTTACCAGGCACTATGCTAAGATTTCCAAATACAAAAATGGAAAGACAAGATTCGTGCCCTTAAGAGTCACACTCCAGTTGGGTAGATTGGCATGCAAACCACCCAGTTAACTATGATAACTGTCGTAATGGAGAAATATGCAAAGTGTGGTGAGGCATTGGAAAAGGAGGACCTACATCTGCCTCCCTAAGTCAAGGAAGACATCACAAAGAAGGTAGCACTTGGACTGAGGTTAGAATGGTGAACAAGCCTTTGCTAACTAGACTAATCAAAGAAGGGGATAAGATGGCTGGTTGGCTATCAAAGACTTGTGTTCTTCTTCACAGTATGAAATTTTTCTGGCAAGTGGCCCAACTAATTGCCAGTCCCCCATACAACTAAGTGGGGCCAAGTAACCAGTTCTCATTAATGGGATGTGAGCAGAAGTGATCTGCACCATTTCTGGATTAGGGTAAGAAATAAGTGTGACTCTTCTTCCTTCTCTTTCTTAGCTGCTAACTCTGGAAGTAAAGGACTCTTAAATTTAGAGGATGGCAGAGATAACAAAGCAGAAGGACCCTGGGTGGAGGGCTGCTTGCCACACTGAACTGTTACATGACTGACTGTTACATGACTGTTGTGTTAATCTACTGATACTAATACTATATTATATAGCTTGTTTGCTAGAGGAGCAAGCTGTACCTTAATTAATACAAGGCAGTCCAAGCAAAATGAATAGTATGTACAAAGGCTTACCAAGGTGAGTGTCTAGCAGGGTATGTGCTCAACAAATATTTGATATTGCAGTAAGAGTATTATGGAGGAATAGAAATAGCCCAGTACTGCCACAGTATAAAATACATAATTGGTGGGAGTGAGGGAAAGTTGGATGGATAGGCATGGGCTGATCACAGAAGGCCTTGAATGCCATGCTGAAGAATTAAGGTTTATTTATTTATTTTTTTAAAAGATTTTATTTATTTATTTGTCAGAGAGAGAGGGAGAGAGAACGAATGAGCATAGGCAGACAGAGTGGCAGGCAGAGGCAGAGGGAGAAGCAGGCTCCCTGCTGAGCAAGGAGCCTGATATGGGACTCGATCCCAGGATGCTGGCATCATGACCTGAGCCGAAGGCAGCTGCTTAACCAACTGAGCCACCCAGGCGTCCCTAAGGTTTATTCTTACGGAAGAAGGGAAGCCAATGAAGAATACTGAAAAGGTGAGAGACACGATCACTGGAATAACAGGATCTTTGAGAAACACAACACCCAAGAACCTACTTTAATTTTCTTTAGATGTAAGATGCTAATCCAAAGATGAAAGACAGGATTTCAGAACCAGAAGACATCATCATCTAGTCAAACCTCATTTAGCAAATAAGGAAAGTGAGGCTCAGATAAGTTAAGTACTTTTGCCAAGGTCACATAGCTAAAACTTGGGCGAGTTGGGGGTCTAGAAGGCTAGTCTCTTGTTGCCAGCCAGCTCTTTCCACCGTACCATGGTGCTTCAAAGCAGCTGAGACCAGCTGGTGTGCCCGTGTTTTCATTTCCCTAATGAAGACATTGGGGATTTGGAGTCAGGGTATTTTCCATGGAAGGCTGTCTTCTCTGTAATTCCTCATCTGGCTTGAACCACTATTTTGGAAAAGGTCCATTTTTCAGCATCAGATTTCCCTGGAGGATGACCGAGAATGTGCTTAGTGGCCTGTGGGGTGCCCTTGTACTTTCTGAGCTTTTATTGGGAAGATGAGAAGAAACTAGTAGTGGAGTTTTAGCTCCTGGAAATGCTGCTTGGTTCCTTGGCAGCTGGGGAGTTGTTTGCCCTCTTAGTGACTGTGGTTCAGCCCGCCAGCTGACTATCCTTCACAGTCAGATCACAACAATTTTAGCTTGTCTGTTTAAAGGGTCGGCCCCTATGGCTGGCATTTAAATATCATTTTCAGTTCATCAGTTTACTACCTCTGTTTTCATATACTATTCGCAGATTTGTTATTCATTATGATTACTTTTACTCTATCCAAGGCAATGTGACATACATTTGTTTTTTTAACAGCAGGTACAAGCAAAGGGACAACTGTGTTGATACCAGTCTCAGAGAAGCATGACATGTGGTCTGACTTAAGGAAGACCAGGTATTATTGAATTATTTTACAATGAGGGAAGCCAGAGCATAAATTGGGGCACAAGTCCAAGAGTTTCCAAGAAATTTTGGAAAAAACAAATTTCTTGAGGTTTTCCCATCTAGAGCTTTGTGACTACCTTGTTCCTTGTCCTCTGGTTGTATCATCTTTGCCTCCCCTGCGTGTTGCTTAATTGCTAGCTCGGTTGGTTAGGATGAAGCATTAATGAAGATGAAATTGCTGCCTCAGTCCCTGAAGAGTCTCTTGGTAGCACTCAAAGACAGTGGAAAGTGCTTGGGCTTTGAAGTCAGAGAGATAACTCCCACTCATTAGCTGTGAGATCTTGGGCAAATTTCTTAACCTTTCTGAGCCTCAGTTTCCTTTTTCTGTGAAAAGGGAAAATAATGTAAACTACTGGGGGTAGTTGTGGGAATCAAATACACTAACATAGGTAAAACTCCTCTCTTTATGCTGGGCACACAGTTGGCTCTTAACAAGTATTATTTCCTTTTCAGTTTTCTGAGAAATTCCCATTAACAGCGTTCTTTTCCCCAATCCCCTTTCTGGGTTCTGGTCAAGATGAGAAATAAGACAATAGAGTGAGCAGAGGGAGAGCAAAATATCACCTTGATTGCTGATAAATGCTGTTTCTTGTGAGAAATAATGGGATACTAAATAGTAAGTGAGATTCAGAATTAGGTAGACTTACTCACCTAGTCACAAGGAACATTTGATCAGGACAGGCCTTCTCATACTGAGGGTGGACAGGATGGTAGGAAGGGGAAGGGAAAGGGACCCTGCGCCCAGAGGAGCAGAACATGGTGATATCCTCACTGTGAGCAGGCCGATACCTAAGAAAAGAGCAGCTAATTGAGCTTGCCCTTAATCTGCCTTACCAGATTAAGCTCCTCCCCTAAGGAGGAGGGACAAACGGAGTAGACAGACGGGAGTGTCAAACCTCCACAGGGAAGGAAACCTCTGAAGCATACCCTGCCTCCCACTCCCCAATATTTCTTTCCTCTGGACCACTCCCCCCCATTTTGTGCTTGTTACTTTTCAGCCACTGTGCTCAGCTGTCAGCATGTCATCGTGGGCAGCCTCAGAACACAAAATGTTGGGAGAAAGTTGTGAGAAAGGGAAGGAGAAGTTGGGTAGAGTCATTGGTAGAGAAGGAGGGTGGGCACCTGAATCCAGAAAGAGAATCCTAAATTCAGAGTCAGGGGTTTGAGGTCTGAAGGGAGAATCAGTTTTCAGAGACTTGTTCTAGACAGGAGGGCACTACAGGATCCTAATCAGGATTTCTAGGCATGGGGCAACATCCTATGGCCAAATCCCAAGAGGACAGGAGGGAATCAGGGTTACAACAGCACTCAGATCTGACCTCTGAGTCAAGGAACTATGTCTCCTGGAGACGACTCTTGATCCCAGCATGATCCTAGCTTATACCCTCTGACCTCGTTTTTTTCTTTAAAATATAAACATTAGGGACGCCTGGGTGGCTCAGTTGGTTAAGCAGCTGCCTTCGGCTCAGGTCATGATCCCAGCGTCCTGGGATCGAGTCCCACATCGGGCTCCTTGCTTGGCAGGGAGCCTGCTTCTCCCTCTGCCTCTGCCTACCACTCTGTCTGCCTGTGCTCGCTCTCTCTCTCTCTCTAAGAAAATAAATAAATAAATAAATAAAATAAAATAAAATATAAACATTATTTGGGGCACCTGGGTGGCTCAGTGGGTTAAGCCTCTGCCTTCAGCTCAGGTCATGATCTCAGGGTCCTGGGATCGAGCCCCGTATTGGGCTCTCTGCTCGGAGGGGAACCTGCTTCCCCCTCTCTCTGCCTGACTCTCTGCCTACTTGTGATCTCTCTCTCTCTCTCAATCTCAAATAAATAAATAAACAAAATCTAAAAAAAAAAAAGGCAAAGCACATCAGAAGCCCATATGAGGAAATAAGTAGCCAGTACAAAAGAGTTTAAAAAAGAAAAAAATATATAAACATTATTTGTGATTATGAAACTAACACTTGCTCACTATGTAAAATTCAGAAATACAGAGGTATAAAGAAAAAAAATAACCCATAATCTCTCCACAATGAAAAACTAATGTTAACTCTGACTATATTTCTATTCA
>ML102180.1:3810-37342 GCA_003697995.1 Taxidea taxus jeffersonii
GATGCGGGGCTTGATCCCAGGACCCTGGAATCATGACCTGAGCTGAAGGCAGAGGCTTTAACCCACCAAGCCACCCAGACGCCCCTGAAATAGTTTCTTTATGCACATCCACAACCCTGTACTCTCCTGGTTTTCTCCCTGTTTTCTGTCTGTTTTGTCTCTGTTTTCATCACAGGATGTCCATTAGCCAGCTTTGGTTTGGTATTGGAGTTTCTCCACATTTCTTCTAGGCCTTCATCTTTCCCCTCTCTGGGCTGTCTTCACCTGAGTCATGGCTTCATTTGTTACTCATATGACAGTAACTCTTAACTTTTTGATCTCTCTTCAGACCTTTTCTCTGACATTCCCATTCCTTCGTATTTCCTGTTGAGTATCTCAAAGGAACCTGCAGTTCGCTGGGTTCAGAATCATACTCATGTGCCTCCTACATACCTGGTCTTTCCCAGAGTTCCCTATTTCTGTGAGTGTAACCACTGTCCACTCGGTTGCATGAGCTGGGGCTCTGTGGAGTCATTCTCCTTCCTCTTTGCTCGACTCTGCCTAGTCCATCACTGACTGGTTTTTACCTCCCAAATACCTTTCAGCTTCCACTCCATCATGGTTCTCATTATCATCAACCCTATCACCAACACTATCGCCCTGCTCATCGTCTCTTCCTTGGACCCTTAGTTGACCTCCTCACTGTTCATCCTGTATCCATTCTGTCTCCTCCAGTCTGGTTTCCATATTGGAGCTAGAAGGATCTTTCCAAAATACACATTTCATTTTGTCCTATCCCCTGCCAAACCTCTCCAGTGGCTTACCTTTGCTCTTGGGCATAGGCCCAAAGCCTTCCCATGGCCTGTGTGACCATGCCAGATCTGGTCCTTCCCTCCACAGCCTCCTTTTGCTCAGTGCCCTCCCTTCTGGAGTTTCAGCCTCAGATACTTTCAGACACTTACGCTCACCAGCTTCTGTGCTCTCAAGGAGCCTCTGCCTTGTGTGAGCTTCCTTTCTCCTTTCCTGCTTAACTCTCATCCTTCAGATTTCAGTTTCATTTTCATTGCCTTGGGGAGGTCTTCCTTGGTCTTCCAGCAGTTCCATCCTTGGATTATAAATGTTCATAGCACCGTGTGCCTGCCCTTTGTAGCGGCTGTCTGAGTTGTCATTTTATACTCATTTGTGTGATTACTTGATGAATGTAAATATTCAGCATAAGCTCCACAAGGCAGCGACCGTGTCTATTTGACTCTTCCTCTGACACCCAGGGCAGTGTCCATGAATTGCAAGGGCTCTGTAAATATTCACAGACAAATTAACGAGTGCATTAATTAATATTGTCTGTTGCATGGACAGTACATAGGGCTAAGTCCATAGGCACT
Organism: Taxidea taxus jeffersonii; assembly: GCA_003697995.1. NCBI lineage: Eukaryota > Metazoa > Chordata > Mammalia > Carnivora > Mustelidae > Taxidea > Taxidea taxus. The sequence continues at coordinate 5,172 of ML102180.1, forward strand.
GGAATCAGACTGCCCAAGTTCAGTCACAGCTTTGTCCTCACAAGTGGCATCACCCTGGGCAAGTTGCTTTGCTCTCTGTGCCTCAGTTTCCTCAACTGTAAAATGAGGATAATAATTATAACGATTTTATCGGGTTGTTGTGAGGATTTTCTGACATGGTACATATACAAAGCTCTTAGAATGGTACCCACGCATGTCAAGTGCTCCACGGTATTAGCTCCTTTCCACATCATTGTCTTAGCAACAGCAGCATCTTCCATTGGTGGTAACCAGGAAGACAGTGAAAATCCATGTCATGTGGAGTTAATGGACCAGTTCTGAAGGGAGGAAGTATCAATGGTGGCCTTCTCCTTAGGATGGTTCCACTGAATTCTGGTCCTGTCCTTCGATCTTTGCTATGTTACCACAGTAATTCACCAGTGATTTGCAAAAACATGGACTGTCAAGGACTAATTTTTCTGCCCAAAATGTTCTCATCTGGGTTGTTGCCATTTTAACTTTCATCACTCACAGGAAAAAGTTGAACTCAGAGAGATGTGCAGATTACTGAAGATGCTCTGAAAGGTATTCAGAGAAGATGTAGCAAATTTCGTATTGGGAAGACACTCTTGCTCAAGCGGATTGAGAAGTGTGGGAGGAGGGAATTCTGTCAGCTATGGGGGCTCTGCCACTCTCTATTTATTTAGGAGTCTGAGTTTATAGACCCAACCTCCAGACAGCCGTCTGTGCCCCTACAAAGTTTCACAACACTAGGAATCAGTCTTGTTTCATAAATCTTTTCTTAACCATTTCCATCCAGGCATATGGAACATTCTCAGTGTGCACAAGTATTTTGCTGATGTTTGCTTGGAGCTAATCTTTTATATAAACTGTAGAGCCAAACCACCGTTCTCATGTCACTAATATTTAGATGGCAAAGTTCAGAGCCCAGAGGGACTGGGGTGGCATTTCCATGTCAATCACCTTTGAAGGCATTCCTCCCAAAGTACCTTGACAACAGCAGTCATGAAGCCGACCCCCCAAAGAGCCATCTGACATTTATTCTTTTGCTGTAAAGCCTGAGAACGCACTAGAGCCAAAACGTGTGAAGGAAAACGTGTGAAGGAGGCAGTTATTCTTTTATAGCCCTTCCTGTTGTTGGATTGCCATCACCTGTGTTACTCACATCTGAGATAGTCTCGAACACAGGCTGCCTGCTTGCTGACTCCAAGCTTACGACAGCGGAGAGGAGAGCAGCATTAGATAAGTCCCAGTCATTGGGGTTCAGTTAGGGTTCCATGCTGGCCTGTGTTTTTTGTTTTTCTGTGGGATGCTACAGTGACTCAGGGTCATGGTACCCCCAAGTTTTTGTTTCCCAGGTGGGTGCCCCTCCCTCTTTATTTACTGCTTCTACAGCTCTGCACCTTGAATGTGGGCTCCACAGTCCACCCTTCTCCACTTTTGCTTCCTTACTGATGGGGGAATAACCCTTCTCGCAGTTATTGGTGAATATTGCATTTTTATAAATATTGGCTTAGCATCAAAGACCACTATCGGCATAGACCTTCAGCTCACTGAGGCCAATTACACGGTTGCAAAAAGACTGCTAACCGTATGGCACATAGAACAGCACAGCTTTTCTGTCCTCAGCAATAGCTCAGGTCCAGCTTGTTTCCTGGACTGTAGAGAAGTCAAAGGAGGGCAGCTTCTTCTGCCCTGAGCTTGTCTATTATAAATGGGAGGGAAAGAGGCTGGAAAAATGCCTTTCAGTGGATTGCATGGTGTCATGGTTTGTGTACGTGGTGTGGTGTTTTAAATTTAGTCAACCCTGAGTTCTCGCTCCACATTTTCCCACTGGCTCTTCTTTCTCTGGCAGAGCCCTTGATGTCAGTGCTGCCAGGCCTCTCCCTTGTGCTGTTTCTCTTTCTTTGTGATCCACTCCTGCAGCTTGGTTAGCCCTGCATCTACAGTTCTCGAGACCGGGACCCATTCTGTCCTCCTGATCCTGAACGCAGACTCTCGATGCTTCCTTGGCGTTCCTACCTGGGAGTCTCCAGGACCCCTCTGTTTTAGCGTGTTCTAACTGGAGAACATTCCCTTTTCTCCAGCATGTGCTATTTCTCCTCATCCCTTCAGTACGTGGCATCACTCAACAGCCCCAACCAGAAATAGTTGTTACAGTAGATGCACATTTCACCTCCCTCCTCCCAGCAATCCCTGCCCTGGCCTGCTGACCTCAGAACACGCCCTAGACTCTCCCTCCAGGTCTGTCCCACTGATACTTTTAAAATACCTGCGTCTCGCCCATTCTGCTTGGGCTGCTGCAGGAAGCCCCAGATTGGTCATACTATGTGTTGTCTCTAGTTCCCGCCAACTCCTCTGCCATCAGAGATTCATAATTCTGGAGTATTCATGCCACTCCTCTTGTGTAGACTCTAAACAGCTTCCAAAAGGATAAAACTCGGATCCTTCAATTCCTGCCCATTCTATCAGCCTTAGTGTCAAAATCCTCCTACCCAAATATCAGACTTGTTTTGTTCACACATCAGTGTCCATGGACATGGAGTCCCCTTACTCACGGCCTGCTTCCCTCCCCTCGAAAGCTCCTTGGCTATCTTCAAAAATTGGCTTACAGCCCCAAATCCATTCTTCTGAGAAGCCTGCTGTACTCCAGGGCAGAGTGAAAAGGTCTTCTTAAGGGTTCTCATAGCACTTAGTTCAAATTTATACTTTAGTATTAATGTCATACTTATTAGTTTACATGTATGTTTCATTTATATGATCAGGTATGAAATAAGATAGCATATATAGTTCCTGAAAGGGTCTGGCAAATGGGAGACATTTCATAAGTGCAAATTTCCTTGTTTTTTTGACCTCTGTTAGCCTGAGCCACTTTGAGGCAGGAAATATATGATATGCACAGCCCCTTCCAATGCCCCGTGGAGAGCCTTACACAAAACAGAACCTCAGTAGTAGTTTCAGGGGAATTAAAGCCAACCAGTTTCATTTGCATTTCTGCCCAGAAATTTTCATGTCCTTTTCATTCTTATAGTCTAGTCAGCCTTCTAGAAGTTCTTGTTTCCCATCAACTCTTTGCTATGGAGGAGGTGATTGTACTTTCCTCCCTGTCTCTGTCAGGTAGGGCCACTCAGAGTTCCTGGTAGAAACCGCTGTTGACACGCTTGGCCTTCATACATCAGGGCAGATATCAGGGGAGGCATCCGGGTGGTTGAGGTATGAACTTTGCTTCCAGAGAAACCTGCATCTCAATTCCGGCTCTCCCATCTTTTAGCTGGGTAATCATGAGGAGGTGGTTAACCTTATATAAGCCTTAATTTACTTGCTGTACATTGGGAATAATAATATGTGCCTCTTGGGGATTTATGAGGATTACATGAAATAATTTATACAGGGGTGCCTGGGTGGCTCAATCGTTAAGCGTCTGCCTTCAACTCAGGTCATGGTTCCAGGGTCCTGGAATCAATCCCCACATCGGGCTCCCTGCTCAACGGGAAGCCTGCTTCTCTTTTCCTTTGTCACTCCCTCTGCTTGTATTCCCCTCTCTTGCTGTCTCTCTCTCTCAAATAAGTAAATAAAATCTTGAAAAAGAAAATAACATATAAAGGCCTTAATGAATGATAATTATTTTTAAAGCAGAAATTCTGTCCATTTCAAGAAGAGGTGAAATTTAATTTACTTTTTAAAAAAAAAGTATTTATTTATTTATTTGACAGAGAGAAAGACACAGTGAGAGAGAAGGAACACAAACAAGGGGAGTGGGAGAGGGAAAAGCAGGGAGCCCAGCAGGGACCCCGACATGGGGCTTGATCCCAGAACCCTGGGATTATGACCTGAGCCAAAGGCAGATGCTTAACGACTAAGCCACTCGGGCACCCCTAATTTACTTTTTGATAAAGGTTAGTTTTATTTGAAATTAAAGACTATGATTTGTTGCATAATTATTTGCCATCTAAGTTCAAAGATAGTTTTTTAAAAGTGGAACTTACTTTTAAAAGATTTATTTATTTATTTATTTATTTGAGAGTGAGAAGGAGAGTACCTAGGGAGAGGGCAGAGCGGGGAGAGAAGCAGACTCCCTGCTGACTGTGGGGGCTGATGGGAGGATTCTCTCCATCTCACAGCCCTGAGTTCATGACCTGATTTGAAATCAAGAGTCACAGGCATAACTGGCTGAGCCACCCAGATACCCCTAAAGATAATCTTTTTAAATCATAATTTTAAACCAGTTTGTTTCTTGTAAGCACCTTTGTGGTGGCTAGTAATAGTGGGTCTTTCTTTTGTTTGTTTGTTTTAAATATTTTATTTATTTATTTGACACAGAGAGAGAGATCACAAGTAGGCAGAGAGAGAGGAGGAAGCAGGCTCCCCACTAAGCAAAGAGCCCAATGTGGGGCTCGATCCCAGGACCCTGAGACCATGACCTGAGCCAAAGGCAGAGGCTTAACTCTCTGGACACCCAGGTGCCCCAGTACTGGGTTTCATATGTAATTTTTCCTTACTACTTGCTATGGTGCATTTTTATTGGTTTGAATAATGTTCAGGCTGAAGATTTGTGTATTTAAATCCAGAAAAAGATAATTTAATACTATGGCACAGAGACCATGATGAGAAATAGTTAACCATATAAAGCAGCACACCACAGTGTGTACAAATACTGACTCTTAGGCTGCATACCTGAACCTAATATAATGGTATATGTCAGTTTTATCTTGAGTTTTTAAAAGAGCAGCACGCAGGATGCCTGGGTGGCTCAGTGGGTTAAGCGGCCACCTTCGGCTCAGGTCATGATCCCAGCGTCCTGGGATCGAGTCCCACATCGGGCTCCTTGCTCAGTGGGGAGCCTGCTTCTCCCTGCCTGCCACTCTGTCTGCCTGTGCTCGTTTGCTCTGACAAATAAATAAATAAAAATCTTTAACAAAGAAAGAAAGAGAGCAGCACGTTACTATATTTTCCTATTGACCTAGGAAGTGAAACATTGATTAGTCCTGAGATTTGAGTCCAAGTGTATTTGGCATTGAGATGACTGGGTGGCTCATTTGGTTAAGCATTCGACTCTTCATTTTAGTCCAGGTCATGATCTGAGGGATCTTTGCTGGTGAGGAGCCTCACACTCTTCAGGGAGTCTGCTTACGCTTCTCTCTCTCCCTCTTCCTCTGCCTCTGCCTGCCCCTTGCATGCATGCCCAAGCCTGCCCCCTGCCCAAGAAAGAAAGAAAGGAAGGAAGAAAGAAAGAAAAAAAAATGTTTTAAGTACATTTGCTGTTGATTACAAAAAGTAATAGCTTGGCAGTTAGGCTCTCTTTCCTTTTTAAAAATCATTTGAGGGACGCCTGGGTGGCTTAGTTGGTTAAGTGGCTGCCTTTGGCTCGGGTCATGATCCCGGTGTCCTGGGATCGAGTCCCATATCGGGCTCCTTGCTCGGCAGGGAGCCTGCTTCTCCCTCTGCCTCTGCCTGCCTCTCTGTCTGCCTGTGCTCGCTCTCTGTCTCTCTCTCTAACAAATAAATAAATAAAATCTTTAAAAAAAAAAAATCAGGGGCGCCTGGGTGGCTCAGTGGGTTAAAGCCTCTGCCTTCGGCTCAGGTCATGATCCCAGGGTTGTGGGATCGAGTCCCACATAGGGCTCTCCGCTCTGCAGACAGCCTGCTTCCTCCTCTCTCTCTGCCTGCCTCTCTGCCTACTTGTGATCTCTGTCTGTCAAATAAATAAATAAAATCTTTTAAAAAAAAATCATTTGAATGTCTGCTAATTGTACATATTTTCATTCACACTTTCTCTAGGTAGACATACTTACTATTGCAACCATTTCTAAAAAATATTATACTTTGTAATATGTATAGTACATTATATATTATTTTTACATATTTCAAAAGTATATCGATAATGAGCTTAAAATAACATTTTACTTAAAGTAACTTAAAATTTCCTTAAAATGACTTTTTAACTCTTTTATTCAATTCTTTAAACAAAAATCTGTTGAGTAGTTTCTATGTGCCAGTCCAGAATTCTGAATGTTTGAGATATATCAGTGACCACTCCCAGCCCCAATCCCTCTCCTTGTGTATGTTGCATTTAATAAACAAAAAATATGTTAACTTCTGTATAATACAAGGTGATAGATGCTATGGGAAAAACAGAGCAGAGTAAGAGGGATTGGGAATGTGAGGGTAGGGTAGAGGAGATGAGTTGTGGTTTTCAAAAGGGTGGACACGTTAAGCTTCATTGAGAAGGTGTAATTTGAGCAGAGGACTTGAAGGTTGGGCTCATGAATCATGCTGACATCTGGGAAGAGAGTGTTTAAGACCAAGGTGCCGACAGTGCAAAGGCCCTGAGGCAGGGTGTTTATAGTAGTATAATTAAATCTTGACTTGACATTTTAAAAAAATGAATGTTTCTTTATAAATATTTATTGATTTGTTCTTATATGTTTTTGGCAGAAATGCTGACATGGGGGACACCTGGGTGGCTCAGTGGGTTGAGCCGCTGCCTTCGGCTCGGGTCATGATCCCAGGGTCCTGGGATCGAGTCCCGTGTCGGGCTCTCTGCTCGTCAGGGAGCCTGCTTCTCCCCTCCCCTCTCTGCCTGCCTGTGTGATCTCTGTCTGTCGAGTAAATAAATAAAATCTTTTAAAAAAAAAATGCTGACATGGGAGACACATTATGAAGAAAACAAAAACTATGTTCTTTCAACCTAAAATCCACAAGAAAAGGTAAAATAATGTGATCATATATAGCTTTAATTTAATGCAGATTGTAAAATAGCATGATAGCTTTCATTTAATGCAGTTTGTACAACAGCATGAAAGATTTGCAGTCTCTTGATTTTCAGCAAAGGAAAGACCCATTCTGCCTCATGAGTGCTTATGTGAATGCAGACCATTCAGCCTTGCCTAGGAGGATAAGCTTGAGAAGTGATGGAGATCAGAGAATGGGAACAGTTGGCTAGGAAAGGAGAAACATGTGCAGTGTCTAGATAAGAAGTTGTGGTGCAGACCCCCCGTCCAGGACAAAGGTGGTTTACTTGGAAACACATTGGAAAGGACATGGGTTCAAGAGGGATGGTAAGGATCTGAGGACTAAATGTGTAGGAGAAATTGAGTGGAGAGAAGCAGTCGTTGGCAGGGATAATTCCCAGGCACGCTCATTTGCGGCCAGTGTAAGTTAGTTGCTGTCACCCACAGCCAGCATCTACACCGTCTGTGCCCGTGGCGTCCCAGTGAGTCCTGCTTCCAGGTGTCAGACTTGGGTAACGGAGTAATGACGGAGGCCTTCATGGTGCTTTGTGCTTAACTTTCTTTCATGTTTCTTGTAATGTATTGTTATCTGGATTCTCTGAAGAATCAGGTGATTTCAGAATTTGCAGTGTAATGTTTTCCTTTGTGCGTAGCAGTTCAGTGAGACATTCGCCTGGGTTTCAATATCTTTTTGAAGAGGCTCTTTGAGGTCTGTTTGACCCAAAAGATCAGTAGATTAAAAAAATTAAAGAGACAGACTCATGTTTTAAGCCTGGGCTGTGCAACCCAGTAAGCCTGTGACCTTGGACTAGTCCCTTAGTATCTGGGGACATCAGTTTATCAGAAGAGTGAGTCACTATGCTAGGCAATCTCTAAGACCCCTTACAGACTCTAGAATTACAGGATATCCACAACTTAGCAACCAAAGATCCAGACCTCCAGCTGCTTTCATAAGAAGGGACGATAGTCACCAACGGTGATTATCTGCTAACTTTGATGAGATGAGCTATCGGCAATTTCCGATTTTGGCATGCAGCTTTTGTTCAGAATAATTTTGTCAAAAGTTTTGAGCCAGAAAAATAACTACAGGCAACTAGACATTATATAAACTGATCTCTCATGTAATTTACTGTTTAGTGTTACAGTAGAACTTTTGTTGTATTTAGCTGTTAGTGAAAGTATGCGCTCTCTTTAGCTCTCTGTGAAGGGTAATGGGGGCATAGGGGACTTCAGCAGCTTTCTTTGTGTAACATATCAGTGTTCCGGCTTCAGGTTTTGGCCTGGAGCAGGATATTCCCGATTCATTGAATAACTTCCAAGAGCCTTTGTCCTTAAGATTCTGAAATTTGCCAGAGGCAGGCTTGAAAATTGTTGCATTCAAACTTGTGTATTTTTTTTCTTTTACCTTCTCCCTGCCATCCTCTTGGGAGAGATATTATTTAAAAAGCTACTGCATCCGATTACTTGCATTTGGTGTTGGAAGACTCAGGGTGGGAAAGCAAAAAAAAATGTGTTACCATCCTCTAAAGAAAGATGATGACAGGTAAACCATTAAACACCCAGGAAACCTAGAGAGGAAGCAGCCAGCCCTGTGGTTTATGTGTGGAAAGGCCTTGAAATTGCCTTGCATTTGTTTTGTGTATGAACCTGAATTTCAAAGAGTTTATGGAAAGAATTTGTAGACCTCAGTTTGGGTTTTTTTTTTTAAGGTATTTTGAATCTAGAGAGGCTAAAACCTGCTGCTGTTACACAAACCTCATCTTTTCTCTTGCTTCCATGTATTGTGACACATGTCAGTCTTCTTAGAAATATGAGTAAGGGTTTCTAACAGAGTTTGGAGTTGAGGCTGGGAGTTTGCAGCTGAAGTATCCCTTCCCGCCCATTTCGTAAAAATACATGTGGTCAGAGAAGTTTAGGGTCATTAGGCATTGGAGAGGAGGGGGAAAAGGCACCTCCCTTCATTTCCTGGGTGGAGAGAATGTTCCATATTTTGGTAGCCAGAGAAGCCTCTTTCCATAATTTATAGACAGACAAGAATAATTATTTGAACTCTGCAGGGCACATTGGCAGAATTTGCAATGAAGGTTAATCAAAACCAAAAGGCAGGTCAGTCACCGAACCAGTAGTTCTCAAACTGTGGTCCTCGAGGTTAGAGCTACTTTCATAATAATAGTAAGACATTATTTCCCTTTTTTACTCATTTTCTAATAAGTGTACAGATTGAATGCAGAAGCAGATATGAAGATCCAACTGTCTTCTCTTAATGAGGTTTGCAAAAAAATGGGGAAACAGTGCCACTCTTTCTACTTTATTTTTTGTTTTATAAAATAATAGATATTTTAATAGTGTGCTTTATATGACTGTCATACACTTTATTATTTTAATGAATTCATATTTTAAAATTTTCTGAGTTTCAATTTCTAATATGTCAAAAAAAATCAATAGATAAAACCCATGGAGTCCTTATTAACTCATAAGAGTAAAGGAAACTAGATGGGACACCTGGGTGGCTCAGTTGGTTAAGCAGCTGCCTTCGGCTCAGGTCATGATCCCAGCGTCCTGGGATGGAGTCCCGCATCGGGCTCCTTGCTCGGCAGGGAGCCTGCTTCTCCCTCTGCCTTTGCCTACCACTCTGTCTGCCTGTGCTCACTCTCTGTCTCTCTCTATAACAAATAAATAAATAAAATCTTTAAAAAAAAAAAAAAGAGTAAAGGGAACTAGAGAATTTGAGAACTGCTAATTTAAGCAGAAAGAGAGCAAGGAGATACACATATTTCAGGTCACTGATTGCTGAAGTGTAGAGACAGTCATAAGTAAGACCATAAGAATCTTCAAGGGTCTTTCTTAGCGTCATCCATATGGGATTTCAGATTTTTAGAACTTGTGTGGGAAGGAAAAATAACACACATTGAAAGCAAGTCCAGAGAGAGCACGAGACATATTGGTAGAAAGATGCCAAATGAGAACCTCGTGGGTAAGGTGGAGACTCCTTTGTCCTCACCCCATGGATTAGTGACCTCCTTCTTTTCATAGATGGGAAAGAACAGCTAGAAACCATGAGAAGAGCGGCCCTCTTGACCTTTTGCCTTCTATGAAAGGATTAGGAAATGAAGTTGTTACCCACCCCCCATCTTTAAATATTTGAGCAGAAGTCACTACTTTCCTGGAATTTCTTTTCAAAATTCTAAATTTCTCAATAATGTCAAAAACACTGCAATTTTATAGTATAAAAATGGCCTTCAAAATAAGGTCAACTTCTGTAAAATTAGGTTTATTTTGTTTATCATTATGGATTTTCTGTTTATTATATGTTTCATCTGATTTCAGAAAGTTTTTGTGAAAGCTTTCAAGAATATACATAATAGGGATGCCTGGGTGGCTCAGTTGGTTAAGCGGCTGCTGTCGGCTCAGGTCATGATCCCAGCGTCCTGGGATCGAGTCTCGCATTGGGCTCCTTGCTCGGCGGGGAGCCTGCTTCTCCCTCTGCCTCTGCCTGCCACTCTGCCTGTGCTTGCTCCTGCTCTCTGTCTGACATAAATGGATAAAATCTTAAAAAAAAAAAAAAAGAATATACATAATAAACTAAATGTGATGGAATTTAAGAAACAAAGCAGATGAACTACAGGAAGGAAAGGAAAAACAAAATAGGACAAAAACAGAGGATACGAACCATAAGAGACTCTTAACTCTAGGAAACAAATTGAGGGTTTCCAGAGGGAGGTAGATGGGGGGATGGGGTAACTGAATGATGGGCATTAAGGAGGGCCCTTGGTGGAATGAACACTAGGTGTTATATGCATCTGAGGAATCACTGAACTCTACCTCTGAAATTAATATTATGCTATATGTTAATTAAATTTAATTTAAATACTTTTTTTAAACTGAAAGTGAAAACATAAAAATTGGAATCAAGACCAGGGAGCCTGTTTGTGTATATGTGCACCAAAATATGGAGATAGCCAAAATTAAGGGACACAGAATGTTAGAGCATGTGTGTTTTACATGGTGTGGTGATGTAAAGATGGACCAGATATGTATGTCATACACAGTGTCTGCCCCTGCTCAGCCTCTTCAGTGGTGAAAAAATGGTCCCATATGGGCCCTCAAGAAAAGTTGGAGGTGGCTATTTTTTGTAGCTCATGACCCCATTTTCTCTTGAGTATTAACTGATTGAACTGAGAGAGGATGCTGGCCTGAAGACTGGCTGGGGGGCTTGTATGGACTGGCTCATATCTGAGTTAGAAAAGATATGTAGGCTGTTCAGATTCCTGCCTTAAATTCCCTATAAATCCTCTTTTTACTGGCTTGAGTTCCTGGCAACCAAAAGACCCTGAGTGGAACCTAGAGTAACACACCTATGAAGATGATAATGACTAGCATGTTTTGAAAGATTAGACTTGACTTTGATTCTGAACTACCTGATAGCCATGGCAAAAGGAGACATTGTTCATTCTGAAATCAAACAATGAAAAAGAAGGTAGTTTTAAAAGTACTAGTAGTTTTCGAACACTGAATTTAAACTCAATCACCCTCTTATGTATAGAGGTCCCTTAAAAATTAAAAACAGAATTATTATATGACCCAGCAATCCCACTTATAAATATATACCCAGAAGAATTCAAAGCAGGACCTGCAAGAGAGATTTGCACACTCATATTCATTGTAGCATTATTTACAATAGCCAAGAGGCGAGAGCAGCCCAGATGTCCATTGGAAGGTGGATGGATAAAGAAAAGGTGGTACATACATGCAATGAAATATCATGCAGCCCTAAAAAAGGAAATTCTGTCATATGCTACATTGATGAACCTTGAGGACACTAGGCTAAGTGAAATAATCCAGTCACAAAAGGACAAATGTTATCTGATTCCGTTTGTATGAAATATCTGAAGTATGAAAGAAACAAGAAACAAAATCAATGAAACAAAAAGTTAGGTGGTTATCAAGGACAGGGGTGGGGGTGGGGTGAAGTTAGTTTTTAATTGGGTATCAAATTTTAGTTTTACAAGATGAAAAAAATGCTAGAGATTTGTTTCACAACAATATGAATATACTTAACACTGTTGAACTGTACACTTTAAAGTGATTAAGATGGTAACTTTAATGCTATGTACTTTTTACCACAATAAAAAAGTTCAGTCACCTTCCTGTAAATTAACAGTTGAGACCCTAAGTAATACATTTGAAAATTTTCTGAACAGTTTGAAAGTAGATGCAGAAGATTCATTATATTTAAATGAAAATATAAAATAAGAATTTTACCAATATTGGACCTTCCAACAAGATTTCAGCTTTCAACCAATTTCTCTCTCTTTTCTAATCCATGTTTAGTATTTAATCTTCAAAAGTTACAAAAATTCATAAGCAACTTGCTTTTGGGGTTTCATAAACTTTATTGCCAGCAAAATGGAAGACTAGAGATCTTTTTTTATTTTATTTTTAATTCCAGTGTAGTTAACATAAAGTGTTATATTAGCTTCAAGTGTACCATATGGTGATACAGCATTTTAGTATATTACTCAGTGATTATTAAATAAGTGTGTTCTTTAATCCCCATCATCTACTTCACCCATCCCCCCACCCCTCCCCTCTGGTAACCATCAGTTCGTTCTCTGTAGTTACAAGTCTGTTTTTTTATTTGTCTCTCTCTCTCTTTTTTTTCCCTCTGTTCGTTTGTTTCTTAAATTCCACATATGAATGAGATCATATGGTATTTGTCTATCTCTGACAGGCTTATTTTGCTTAGCCCTTGTTTTGCTTAGACCCTGTAGATGTGTCCATTTGTTGCAGATGGCAATATTTCATTCTTTTTTGTGGCTGAATAATATCCCATTGTGTGTATGTGTATACAAACACACACACACCACTTCTTCATCCATTCAACTATATAGACGCTTAGGCTGCTTCCATAATTTGGCTATTATAAATAATATTGCAACAAACATAGGGGTGCATTATCCTTTCAAATTAGTATTTTCATATTCTTTGGGTAAATACCTAGTAATGTGAACATTGGATCGTTTTGCAGTTCTGTTTTTAAATTTTTGAGGAATCATCCACAGTGGCCGCACCAGTTTGCAATACAAAGTCAATTTCTCTTTTATGGAGGCAGATACAGAAAGAAGACACCTTTGTTCCCAACCAGGAATGTAGTACCTCTGTGTTCATGACGCTTTTTACATACATGTCTCCTCTCTCCAGTAATGGCTTTGCATGGGCACATACTTGAGTACCTCAGAGCTGTTTTTGTGATACTTTTGCTGGATAGTTAAGAAGATGACATCATGGAGCGCCTGGGTGGCTCAGTGGGTTAAGCCTCTGCCTTTGGCTCAGGTCATGATCTCAGGGTGATCCCAGGACCCCTGCATCGGGCTTTCTGCTCAGCAGGAAGCCTGCTTCCCCCTCCCCCTCTGCCTGCCTCTCTGCCTACTTGTGATCTCTCTCTCTCTCTGTCAAATAAATAAAATAAAATAATAAAAATTAAAAAAAAAAAGAAGATGACATCATTTCTTCTTTCATTCTTACCACATTTGGGCTAAGAGTTCCTGTTTATTTTTTGTATGATCTTGCTGCTCAGTTAAAGATTTATTTTTTTCTGAAAGGAGAGGAAAACTTAAACAGAGACTGTAATTCTGTTTTCTTCATAAAAATTAGATTTATCAAGCATTAAATCAGTTTATATGCTCTGATACACAACAAACACAACGAAGAATCAGTAGCTAATTATCTAATTTTAGAGTATATTTCTGTTCCCTAAAGTAGTGCTGTATTTTAAGAAATAAGAGATCATTGGCAAATGTTCAGTTAAAGCAAGCAACTAAAAATGGATGCGTATATTTTCTACTCATAAGGTACTGTGGTTCTGTTACTAGAATTCTTTGGGATCTCTTTCATTGCACCTTAATACTTAATGGGTAAGCAGGTGGGCCATGCTTAGAAGCTGCCTAGCATTCCTTCACTGTAAACTCATACTAAAGAGTTAGGGTCCCCATGGGACTAGCAGAAGAGCCAAGCTCGTTGCCTTCTAACTCATTATTATTGATTGCTAACACATTCTTGTATTTTGCAGTGGTTGAACATTACTTTGGGAAAAAAAGAGAAGCAGGAAGGGAGGGAGGAAACTGGTCAGGAAATGAGCTTGGCCCAGGGTGGCAGCTGCTGCCTTGGCATGAGTGTGGAGTTCAGATACCTTTACAGGGTGTGTAGATGCTTTCTTCCAGCACCCAGGCCTCATCCTGCCCCTGCCATGCCTGGCTCTCTGGGTGGAATCAGAAGTGACATCACAGCACTATGGATTATAGTCTGCTGTTCCATTACTTCCTGCATTTCACAGAAGAATCCAGGACAGCCCTGGGAACTTAGGGTGTGTAGGAGTCTAAGGATGACCAGTAAACAAAACCATACCTTTCATCTCAGTGGAAATACAGAGTACTATTTGTTGACCTCTAATTTAGATTGACAAAAAGCTGAGTAACAACTTGACTCAGGTAAGGTGATCTCTCTTACCAAATGGGAGCCATGGTACCTACTTGACAGATACGTTTTTAAAAAGCAGTAGAAAGTAATTCCTGTTCTCATGAAACATGTCCCCTGGAGGTTAAGAATGGCACATGTATACACAGGCCTGGGCCTTCTTGTACATTCTTTAATGACCGAGCATGCTGGCACCTTCTCTTCGCAACACGATGTTGCCCAAATAAAGTAACATCACCTTCTGATTGATTCATTATGGAGGACCTGGTTTTCGTAGGAATTCAGAGAGACAAAGGGGAGTAGAAAACGTGTTGACAAATGTACAAAGAAGCATAATAGTATTACTCCACTTACAGTCTTTACCGCACCCTCAGCCCAAAGCACACTCTGTTAGTAACGACCCATAACACTGGACCTTAACCATTAACCAGTCTTGCAACCTTTTTTTCCAACGCTGTTCTTAATTTGACCGGAAACATGCCTTTTCCTTTCTTTCTAAATCTTAGGCCTACAATGGTGCTCCATGCTGCCTTTGGAGTTATGACTGTGGTAAATGTCCCCTTTAACCAAGTTACCCTATCCAGTATTGATCGCCTCGCTATAATTGCCATGCTATAATTGCCACAAGTAAGATTTTTAGTGGATCCATAGTGTGTCTCCAAGAACTGCGATATCACTGTTTTTCAGTTTTAATCCAAAAGTAGCACCTGTGAATCTTTTTTCACGTTGAGTCTACCAAGTAATGGAAAACAATCCCATTCATGGAAGTTTACAACAGAACTCTTGAAAATGATCCCAAAAAGAAATATGTGAAATTTAGGTGAAAAAAAATTATAAAAAACTTACTAATGTACATAAAAGAAGACTTATAGGGGCACCTGGGTGGCTCAATGGGTTAAAGCCTCTGCCTGCAGCTCAGGTCCTGATCTCAGGGTCCTGGGATCGAGCCCCACATCAGGCTCCCTGCTCAGCAGGGAGCCTGCTTGCTCCTCTCTCTCTGCCTGCCTCTCTGCTTACTTGTGATCTCTGTCAAATAAATAAATAAAATCCTTAAAAAAAAAAAAAAAAGTAGAAGAAGACTTATAAAGGTCAAACCCTCAGTTTGTTTCCTGTGGTTAAGAGTCACTTTTGGTTTGTCTCCCTCTCTCATTTTGTCTTATTTTTCTCTCCCTTCCTCTATGCCCCTCTATTTTGTTTCTTAAATTCCACATATGGGTGACATCATACAATAATTGTCTTTCTTTGATTGACTTATTTCACTTAGCATAATGCCCTCTAGTTTATCCATGTCGTTGCAAATGGCAAGATTTCATTTCTTTTGGTGGCTGAGTAATATTCCCTTGTATGTATATACCACATCTTTATCCATTCATCTGTTGATGGACATCTGGATTCTTTCCATAGTCTGACTATTCTGGACATTGCTGCTATAAACATTGGGGTGCAGGTGCCCCTTCAGAACACCACATTTGTATCTTTGGGGTAAATACCCAGTAGTGCAATTGTTGGGTCTTAGGGAGATATATTTTTTTAAGAAGAAAAATTAAGAGACACATAGCCTGTGGTTAACACACATTTGATATCTGCAGTTATTAAATCATTTTCATTTTGACATAAGAATACAGCGTCAGTAGAGCAGAGTTAGATAACTCCCAAACAGATCCAATTATATGTAAGAACATAGAATATGGGAAAGAAGACATCACATGTCGTCCTGGATGGGAAAAGTTTTTAAATAAATAATTCAAAAGCAGTTGGCTTGCTTAAAAAAAAAAAAAATCAATTTAACCCTCACCTTATGTCTTATAAGCAACTTGGATGTACAAAGTAAAGCCTTAAAAAATGAAAAGCAAAAAACTAGAAGTGACTAGAGTGGACATTTATAAACAGTCTATCAGGAAGAATGTATAAGCTTTAAAACAATGCAAATTACAAAGGAAAATATAATATTTGCATAAAATTCAAAACTTCTCAGTGTAAAACAAAAGGCACTTAAATGCATCTTAAAAGAAAATAATACATTGTTGCTTAAAATATGACAGAGGAAGGATAATATCTTTAGTTGACAAGCATACAAATAGAAAGGCACTAAAATCCTATAGTCAGCAGAAAAGTCATAAAAGGAAATACTTAAAGCTAATAAACATTTTTTTTTTTTTTTTTTTTTGTCAGAGAGAGAGTGCACACAAGCAGGCAGAGTGGCAGGGAGAGGCAGGCTCCCCGCTGAGCAAGGAGCCGGATGTGGGACTCGATCCCAGGACCCTGGGATCATGACCTGAGCCGAAGGCAGTGGTTTAACCCACTGAGCCACCCAGGTGCCCCGCTAATAAACATTTTAATGTGTGAAATTTTTTAAATTTTAACTTTTCCTGAGTAGTAATCAACTTTATTATATACCTGTTGGCTGGCATTGAATAAAATGGTCTGTCTTGTACACTGATAAAGGAGACATGAATTGGCATTAACTATATAGAAAAAGTATTGGTCATATGTAATGAGTGCTTGAGAAGTATTTGTACCTTATATCAATAACTTTGCATTTCTAGAAAATAATCATGAAAAGAAAGATTATTCATAATAATAAATATTATTTTAACAATTATTTTTATAATAATAAAAACACTGGTGTCTCAGAAATGTAACAGGGACTAATTAGATAAAATCTTATGTAGCCTTCCAGTGGGAAATTATGTAGCCATTAAATGTATATTTTCAAAGAATATTTAATGACATCGGAAATGGTCATGTAATAATATTAAGTTAAAAAGGAGAGCTACGGGACGCCTGGGTGGCTCAGTTGGTTAAGCGGCTGCCTTCGGCTCAGGTCATGATCCCAGCGTCATGGGATCGAGTCCCACATCGGGCTCCTTGCTCAGCAGGGAGCCTTCTTCTCCCTCTGACTCTGCCTGCCGCTCTGTCTGCCTGTGCTCGCTCTCTCTCTATAACAAATAAATAAATTAAAAAAAAAAAAAAAAAGGAGAGCTACAAAACAGTATCAGTGGTACTATTATTCCAATTTAATGTGTTTTTATGTATATAAGAGAAAAGATGAAAAAGCAAAATATTAAAAATATTAATAGTAATTAGCACTATTTGGCAGAACTATAGACTATTTAAATTTTCCTTCCTGATAGTGTTCCATTTTAAAATTTATCATATTACACATACTACTTTTATAGTCAAAGTAATAAACATTTAAAATGAAACATTTCTAAAAAAACAAAAACCACATTTCATTAGTACATCTGTTTTTGAACGTGAAATTCAAGTAGGCAAGAAATACAGAATATAAATACAGAATATTTGAAAACTATCATCATTTCATTGATATGATACGCAAGTAGATATAAAATATAAAAATATTTTTATTATATAAAAATATTTATATAAAATATAAAATTGGAAAAATACATTTTTTCTTACATCTACAGAATATTTACACAATCATGAATATGTTGACTAAGGAAAAACTTAGTAAATTTAAAAAAGTAAAGATACTATGTTTTCTGAATATAAACCAATAAAACTAGAAAGCAGCAACAAAAAGGTAGCTATAAATATAAGTGCTTGCTAATTAAGCATTTTT
Organism: Taxidea taxus jeffersonii; assembly: GCA_003697995.1. NCBI lineage: Eukaryota > Metazoa > Chordata > Mammalia > Carnivora > Mustelidae > Taxidea > Taxidea taxus. The sequence continues at coordinate 22,962 of ML102180.1, forward strand.
TCCTAAGTAATTTCCTAATTGAAAGAGTAAATAAGTATATATATAATATATTCCTGAAATACATAAAATAATACAGAAATCGTTTTAAAGGAGAACCACTTTGTCTAAAAACCTGTGGAATACAGTTAAATCTATATTAGAGAATTTTACCTTAAAATAAAAAGCTGGGGTGCCTGGGTGGCTCAGTCGTTGAGGACACGATCCTAGAGTCCTGGGATTGAGCCCAGCATCCAGCTCCCTGATCACCGGGAAGCATGCTTCTCCCTCTCCTACTCCCCCTGCTTGTGTTCCCTCTTCCACTGTTTCTGTCTCTGTCAAATAAATGAAATGTTAAAAAAGAAAAAGAAAAAAAAAATGAAAAGCTGTTATACATGTGAATCTAGCATTCAAACTTAAGTTATACGAAAGTGATAAAACAAACCAAAAGAAGGTTGGAAGAGAGAGTTACAGAAATGAGTACTGATATTAAGATTGAGAAAACAAAGGGACAGTAAATAAAACTAAAAGCTGAATTTTAGAAAGTACTGATAAGATAGATCAATTCCTTGGCACATCTCATTAAGGAAAACAAGAAATAAGAAGTATATAACATTAAGCATAAGGAAAGAGGTGTTAGCCACATTATATATATGTATATATATACATATATATATAAAACCACTCATTTCTGCTATAATGCAACATGTTTTTAAAAATCACTGCGTTATGTAGAATTGCACAATAAAAGTCATAAAAGGCTTAGAGGAAAACAGTAGTTAAAAACAATGTTAAAGGGGCGCCTGGGTGGCTCAGTGGGTTAAAGCCTCTGCCTTCAGCTCAGGTCATGATCCCAGGGTCCTGGGATCGAGCCCCACATTGGGCTCTCTGCTCCGCGGGGAGCCTGCTTCCTCCTCTCTCTGCCTACTTGTGATCTTTGTCTGTCAAATTAAAAAAAAAAAAAAAACTATGTTAAACACGTACACACACAGCGTAGTCCATGATGTATGAAGAATAAAGATGGGACACTCATAGAAATGTAGCACAGTTTTAGACATGCTAAATGAGGGAATACATAAACATTACAGTAACAATGGCCCTTTACCTTGAAAAAGGCCTGAGGTTTGCTTGTGGAAGTGTGCCTCAAAAGGATTGCAGCTTGGGATACCTGGGTGGCTCAGTGGGTTAAGCCACTGCCTTCAGCTCAGGTCATGATCCCAGCGTCCTGGGATCGAGTCCCGAATCGGGCTCCTTGCTCGGCAGGGAGCCTGCTTCTCTCTCTGCCTCTGCCTGCCTCTCTGCCTGCTTGTGTGCTCTCTCTGTCTTTCTGACAAATAAATAAACTCATAAGAAAAAAAAAAAAGGATTGCAGCTTGTGAGTTATTTTGAAATGGTGGGAGGAGGTAATCTGAAATCAGAAGGCCAAGTTTTATTACCAGATGTAGATAATATGGCTCCCAAGGGGTGGTACACTGAGATAGTCGGCAGATGTTTGAGATCTGTGTGTCTCTGTTTTATGTATTCCTATGTAGCTTGGTTCAGTTTTCTGTTCTCATCTAGTGTTTCTGGACAAAATCATGTAAAAGTGACATGAAATTTGAGCTGTGCTCAAATTGTTCCTTAATTTACCAATCGTGTTGAAACAAATTCACATTTTCAGAATAACTCTTATAGCAGAATTGCCTTTATATGAAAGATAGTTAAAAAGAATCAGCAATGTTACATTAGTTATATATGGTAATATGTTTGAAAACTTAAGTGGATGATTTTATATAAAATATAAATTAATAAATTTGACTCAGAGAGAGGCAAGAGAGCTTATAAGACTGATAACTGTATGAGAAATTAGAAAAGTTGTTAAAGAGCTGCTATTTATTTATTTATTTTTAAAGATTTATTTATTTATTTATTTGATAGACAGAGATCACAAGTAGGCAGAGAGAAGGAGGGGAAGCAGGCTCCCCGCTGAGCAGAGAGCCCGATGCAGGGCTCGATCCCAGGACCCTGAGATCATGACCTGAGCCGAAGGCAGAGGCTTAACCCACTGAGCCACCCGGGTGCCCCAAAGAGCTGCTATTTAAAAAAGAACCAGGGGTGCCTGGGTGGCTCAGCGGGTTAAAGCCTCTGCCTTCGGCTCAGGTCATGATCCCAGGGTCCTGGGATCGAGCCCTACATCGGGCTCTCTGCTCAGCAGGAAGCCTGCTTCCTCCTCTCTCTCTGCCTGCCTCTGTGCCTACTTGTGATCTCAATCTCTCTGTGTTAAATAAATAAAATAAAATCTTTAAAAAAATAAAATAAAAAATAAAAAAAAGAACCAGACATTCAGTATTTTATAGCCAAATTATCTCTAATTCTCTAATTAAAATGGTTCAGTATATTCCAGAAAATTTTTTTTAAAGGAAGACTCCTTAACTCATTTACAAAAGTAGCATTTATTTATTTTACTTAACTCTCATAGAATACTTACTGTGTGCCAGGCACTGCTTTAAAAGCTAATATTAACCAAATCCTCACCACAGGCTTATGAGGTTGTTACTATTATGGAAACGGAAACTGAAATGCAGAGATCTTGAGCACCTTGTCCAAGATCATATTACTAGTATGTGTTTTAGCCAGGATTTAAAACAGACAGTTTGACCAGTATCCAAGCTCTTAACTCTTAACCGCTGTGCTTTGCTCTCTTTAAATGAAAACTTAAGGAAAATAGCTCTCTGGTTCCTAGCAACTTTCTGAGTTGTATGAAGCACAACACTTGCAAAGCCTAAGATCTGACCTCCCAGTGGCTTGTTAATAAGGCTAGATAGTATAATCTTCCAGAAGGAGTGGGAAGCTAAGTTCCCTTGGAATTATGATCAAAATTTAAAGCAAGGGAGGAGAGAGCTGGCAGATAAATTCCCTCTCCATCCTTTTCTTGAACGGATTCTTCCAAAGCTTAGTGTTTAAATTCTGTCTGTTAGAGACTTCCTGTATGCCAGAAAACTAACTGGGCTTCTCCATGAAACAGAGGCCAGCTTGGTGATGTACAGCCTAACTTTCTCTGCTTCTTTTTGCTTTTCCTTCATTCACACTGCTGATACTGTACCATCAAAAAAAGCAGCAGTACTTAAGTTTTGCCTCATGCTCTCCTTTTTAAGAAATCAAGCTGTGGTAGGATTTAAGGAGGAAATCCATAGAACAAGAAATGGAATATGGCAAATAACCATATAAAAAGTACTCTAGCTCATAAGCAGTTAGGGTAATGCATATTAAACCATTCTGAGTTTTTTTGCACATTAGTTTGGCAGAAAATTGAAAAAATGAGTGATATCCAGTGTTGATTAGTTACGGGGAAATAGGCTATTGCCTGAGGATCAGATGGTAGGGAATTGAAATGCTGCATACTTCTGGAAAGTGAGATCTGGGAGAGTTTATTGAAATACTAAGTATTTTTAATCTTTGAAATAGCAATCTTTTCAACCTATAGATTAATTAATATGTTTAAGCATGCAAAGACATTTCATGCTGTATTGTTATAGTACAAAATAGAAGACAAATAGAATGTCCATCTAACAGAGAGTATGTGAGTAAAATATGGTATATTCATGTTTTGGAGTACAAAACAAGCCACCAGAAGGAATAAGTTAGAATCACATGTCTTGCCCTGGAAAGATAGCTCTGATATTTTATAAATGAAAGCAGCAAGTTTTAGAGTAATGTCTATAGTGTGACCCTATTTTTGTGCAACAAAACAAATAAAAACCCCTTTATGTGTTTACATATGCTGATATAAAGATAAAGGAGAAAGAAAGATTTGAAACAAGACACCAGATTATTAACACTGGTTTCCTCAAAAGGGATGAGATAGAAGGTGGAGATAATTATTGACCTTTTATTTATATATACCAAACCATTTGATCTGTTACAGTGAACATTAAAAACAATTAGGTATGGTAAGAAACCAGAAACTTTCCCACTAAAGGCAGGTTTCAGGCAGACATTCCTTTTTTCAACATTGTACTGGAAGTTCTAGCTAATGCAATAAGACAAGAAAAGGAAAATAAAAGGTATCCTGACTAGGAAGAAAGAAATAAAACTCTTTGTAGATGGCATGAGTGTCTGTGTAGAAAAATCTGAAAGGATTGACCAAAAACACCTCCTGGAACTAATAAACAATTATATCAAGGCTGTAGGATGCACAATTAATATATAAAAGTCACTTGTTTCTTGTATACCAGTAATGAGCAAGCGGAATTTGAAATTAAGAACACAGTACCAATGGGACGCCTGGGTGGCTCAGTTGGTAAAGCGGCTGTCTTCGGCTCAGGTCATGATCCCAGCATCCTGGGATCGAGTCCTGCATCGGACTCCTTGCTCGGCAGGGAGCCTGCTTCTCCCTCTGCCTCTGCCTGCCTCTCTGTCTGCCTGTGCTTGCGCTCTCTCTCTCTCTCTAACTAATTAAAAAAAAAAAAAAACACAGTACCATTTACACTAGCACCCCCAAAAATGAAATCCTTAGGCATATATGTAACAAAATATTTACAAAATTCGTATGAAGTAAACTACAAAGCTCTGCAACTTCTTTCAAGATATGTCTCCAAAGGCAAAGGAAACAAACACGAAAATGAACTTTTGGGACTTCATCAAGATCAAAAGCTTCTGCACAGCGAAGGAAACAGTCAACAAAACAAAGGGGCAACCCACAGAATAGAAAAAGATATTTGCAAATGACACTATAGACAAAGGGCTGATATCCAAGATCTATAAAGAACTCCTCAAACTCAACACTCAAAAAAACAGATAATCACGTCAAAAAATGGGCAGAAGACATGAGCAGACACTTCTCCAAAGAAGACATACAAATGGCTAACAGACACATGAAAAAAAATGTTCATCATTATTCGCCATCAGGGAGATTCAAATCCAAACCACATTGAGATACCACTTTCCACCAGTTAGAATGGCCAAAATTAACAAGACAGTAAACTACAAGTGTTGGAGAGGATGTGGAGAAGGGGGAACCTTCTCACACTGTTGGCAGGAATGCAAGTTGGTGCAGCCACTTTGGAAAACAGAGTGGAGATTCCTTAAGAAATTAAAAATAGAGCTTCCCTATGACCTGCGATTGCACTATTGGGTATTTACCCCAAAGATACTGATGTAGTGAAAAGAAGGGCCATCTGTACCCCAATGTTCATAGGAGCAATGGCCGTAGCGCCAAACTATGGAAAGAACCAAGATGCCCTTCAATGGACGAATGGATAAAGAAGATATGGTCCATAAATACTATGGAGTATTATGCCTCCACCAGAAAGGATGAATACCCAACTTTTCTATCAATATGGACAGGACTGGAAGAGATTATGCTGAGTGAAATAAGTCAAGCAGAGAGAGTCAAGTATCATATGGTTTCACTTACTTGTGGAGCATAAGGAATAACACGGAGGACATTGGGAAAAGGAGAGAAGAAGTGAGTTGGGGGAAATTGGAGAGAGAGACAAACCATGAGAGACTGTGGACTGTGAGAAACAAACTGAGGGTTTTGGAGGTGAGGGAGATGGGGGGTTGGGTGAGCCTGGTAGTGGGTATTGTGGAGAGCACATATTACATGGAGCACTGGGTGTGGTGCATAAACAATAGATGCTGGAACATCTATATATATTTTATTTTATATATAATATACATTTATATCTATTAATATATAATGTAATATATTAATATATTTATATATTTTATATATAATATATATATTATTATAAAATAAAATAAAAAAAACTTAAATAAATGGAGAGAGATCCATGTTCATAGATAGGAAGACTCAATATTGTCAAGATGTCAGTTCTTCCCAACTTGATCTATAAAGTCAGTGCAATCCAAATCCCAACAAGTTATTTTCTAGATCTTGACAAACTGACACTGAAGTTTATATGGAGAGGCAGAAGACCCAGAAGAGCCAGCAAACATTGGAAAAGAACAAAGTTGGAGGATTAAGGACACTGCCTAACTTCTAGACTTATTGTAAAGTTATAGTAACCAAGTGGTGTGGTATAGATGCAAGAATACACAGGTAGATCAGTGGAGCAGAGCAGAGAGCCCAGAAACAGACCCTCATGAATAAAGTCAACAGAGGAGCGAAAGCAATACAATGGAGAAAAAATAGTCTTCTCCACAAATTGTGCTGGAACAACTGGATATCTACATGTAAAAATTGTGTAAAAAAAATGTAAAAGAAAATCTAGACAAGACCTTAACACCCTTCACAAAAGTTAACTCGGAATAACTCACAGACCCTAAGTGTAAAATGCAAAACTGTAAAACTCCTGGAAGGTAACACAGGAGAAAATTTAGATGAGTTTTGGTTTGTTGATGACATCTTAGATACTATACCATAGGTATGGTGAAAGCAAGAATTGATAAACTGTGCTTCATTAAAATGAAACAGTTCTTCTCTGCAAAACACTATGAAGGGAATAAAAAGACAAGCCACAGAATGGGAGAAAATATTTGCAGAAGATATATCTGATAAAAGGAGTTATCCAAAATATTTGAAGAACTCCTAAATCTCAACAGAAAGAGATTAAAAGTGAACCAAGGACCTTAGCAGATAACCTCACCAAAGAAGATCTACAGATGGCAAGTAAGCATATGAAAAGATGCTCCATATCCTTTGTCATCAGAGAAATGCAAATTAAAATGACATACCACTATACACTTATTAGAGTGGCCAAAATCCGGAACGCTGGCAACACCAAGTGCTGCCGAGGATGAGGAGCAACAGGAACTCCCATACGCAGCTAGTGGAAGTTCACAATGGTACAGCCACTTTGGTCATTTTTTTAAATCTTTTTTTTAAATTCAGTTAATCAGCATATAATAATTGTTTCAGGGGTACGGGCCTGTGATTCATCAGTCTTACATAATACCCAGTGCTCATTCTATCACATGCCCTCCCCAGTGCCCATCACTCAGTTACCCTATCCGCCCCCCTGTTGTTCTCTTAAAACTAAACATACTTTTATCATAAGCCCAGCAATCCTTTCTCTTTTATCCAAAGGATCCTGAAGACTTGTGTCCCTGCAAAAACCTGCATATAGATGTTTATAGCAGTTTTATTGGTAATTGTCAAAAATTTGGAGGTAACCAGGATGTCCTTCTGTACGTGAAAGGATAAACTGTGGTACATCCAGGCAATGGAATAGTATTCGGTGCTAGAAAGAAATGAGCTATCCAGCCATAAAAAGACATGGAGGAAACTTAAATGCATAACACTAAGTAAAAGAAACCAATTTGAAATGGCTGCAAACTGTATGTTTCCAACTATACGATCATCTGGAAAGGACAAACCTTTGAAGACTGTGGAAAAAAAATCAGTAGTGCCAGGGATTAGGTGGGAAGAGAAAGATGAATAGGCAGAGCACAGAGGATTGTTAGAGCAGTGGAAATAACTCTGCAGACACCAGAATAGTGGATACATGTCAGTATGCATTTATCGTAGACCACAGAATTTGCCATCCCAAGAGCAAACCCTAAGGTAAACTGTGGCCTTTGGACAGGGGATAATGATATGTCAGTGTCGGCTCCTCACTTGTAATAAATGTACCACTGTGGTGAGAGATGTTAATGGGGGAGGCTGTTTGGAGAGGAGCGGGGGGTATGTAAGGAATATCTCTGTGCCTTCCTCTCAATTTTGCTGTGAATTTAAAAGTGCTCTAAAAAAGTATTAAAAAAAACTTAGGATGGGGGCGCCTGGGTGGCTCAGTGGGTTAAAGCCTCTGCCTTCAGCTCAGGTCATGATCCCAGGGTCCTGGAATCGAGTCCCGCATCGGGCTCTCTGCTCAGCGGGAAGCCTGCTTCCCCCTCTCTCTCTCTGCCTGCCTCTCTGCCTACTTGTGATCTCTGTCTGTCAAATAAATAAATAAAATCTTTAAAGAAAAAAAAAACTTAGGATGATAGATATATGGACAGTTGAATATAAAGAAGGAAAGATAGAAAGATGGATTAAAAAACTGTGTAATGTGTACATCTTTGATCTGCTGAGCTTTGATTGGTTAAACCCAACAAAATATTCTAAGCTACAGCCACACTTTCACATTACATTGTTTGTGAGTGTTAAAAGATAAAATCTTTTAAGAAGTCACTTTGGCAATAGCTGTCAAATTTTAAATGTTCATACCCTCTCATCCAGCAATTCTAGAACTTCATTTCATTGAAATATTGTTAGAGATGTAAAAAGATGAAATATATTGAATGTAATATTTTTAAAGAAGGAAAACTGGAAGTGCAGGCATTTCTCAGTAGGAGACCATTACTGCACATTCTTTGCAGTCATTAAAAAGAGTGAAGTTGATAAACATGTACTCATGTGGAATGATATACATCATTTGGTAACAGAAAGAAAGCTCTGTTAAAAAGTATTAACATTTTAAGTCAGAGAAAGACAAATACCATATGATTTTATTCATATGTGGAATTAAAACAAAACAAATGAACAAAGGGAAAAAAGACAAAATAAGAAACAGATTCTTCACTGTAGAGAACATACTTTGATGGTTACCAGATGGGAATGAGGGGGGAATGGGGGAGATAGGTGATGGGGTAAAAGAGGACATTTGTGATGAGCACTGGGTGATGTATGGAAGTGTTGAATCACTGTCACCTGAAACTAATATGACACTGTATGTTACCTATACTAGAATTAATACTAGAAACTGAATTGAAAAAGTATTACTATTTTGTTTTATTATGTATATTATTCCAGTAATTCTTTGTGTAATAGTTATCTCTGAGAAACAGTATCACAAGGGACTTTTAAATGACCCTCTCAACATTTCTTTAAAATAGCATATTGTTTCTTTGATCAAAAAAATAAGAATAAAAAAGGCTGACAAGGGGCACCTGGGTGGCTCAGTGGGTTGAGCCTCTGCCTTCGGCTCAGATCATGGTCTTGGGGTCCTGGGATCAATCCCGCATCTGGCTCTCTGATCGGCAGGGAGCCTGCTTCCCTCTCTCTCTCTGCCTGCCTCTCTGCCTACTTGTAATATCTCCCCCCCCCCCCATGTTAAATAAATAAATAAAATCTTTTTTTTTAAAAAGTGCTGACAGGGGCGCCTGGGTGGCTCAGTGGGTTAAAGCCTCTGCTTTCGGCTCAGGTCATGTTCCCAGGGTCCTGGGATCGAGCCCTGCATCGGGTACTCCGTTCAGCAGGGAGCCTGCTTCCTCCTATCTCTCTCTGCCTGCCTCTCTGCCTACTTGTGATCTCTGTCAGATGGATAAATAAAATCTTAAAAAAAAAAAAAAGTGCTGACAAAAATCTCCCAAATTTCTCCATGGTTATGTGTTTCTATTTTTATAGGAAAAGCAAATGAACAAAAAAATTAGGTGTACCAGTACAGTGAACTGGTAATTTTTATTTTGTTTGTTAAATCTACTATGTTGATTCTAAATACAGATCTGCACCTAGTTGTTCATTTTATACCCTGCCTTGTCCTGTGAGGAATTGAGTGACCTTTTGTCCACGCCAGAGAACCATTTCAGTGTATTCAAAGTAACATGAACTCTTTGAACTCAGCAAACATTTGCCTAAATAACAAAGGTCTTTAATAAATTTATTCAGCGTGTATGTGAGGAAATTTGGGGCCCTCTAAAGTCGGGGACTCAGGATCAAGCTACTCCTGCTTGGGACTGAGGGGGGCAGTGAGTTGAGGCCTAGATGAGTGCACAGCTTCCTTACCCACACCATCAGTTGCTCATGGGAGAATGACTTCACTACTTTTAGAAATCGGTCTGCTCTCTTCAACTGTGAGTCTCTTCAGAAATGAGAAATGAGCATGGTGCTACTTCTTGAAGGAATACTGATAGGAATTTAAAAAGTGACAAGATGAATAATGTTTTTACTTGAGAGAATCATGGGGAAGAAAATCCATAGACAGGGTAGGAAAGTGAACACCCAGAGGAACTTTGTTACCTCCTATATTTTGTCACATCATCTCATACTTCCCTTTGTGGCATCTATCACAAAAACAATAAAATAAGTATTTTCTTCTAAAAAGTTACACTATATCAACTCAGTAAATACCCAGAGAGCAGTTAAGGAGTTTGCACTTCTGTCCTCCCACATACCTTTCTTTAAGTCCTCAAGGAAAAATTCTGGAAGCTTCCAAATGTTTTGAAAAGCTCATTGTTCTGTTTCTAAGCTCAGATGAAGGTATCAATTTATTATCCTTTGCAGCTTTCCTTATGTTTGACAACTCACTATTTAAGAGTATATGGATATTTTGCATTTGAAAGACGCCGAAGGACTCAAAACTGGCTGGGGCTTATAAACACTTGATTGGCTTCTACATATGGGTTGTGTATGTAGATGCGTGGGTGAAGAATGCATACACGCTCACGCACAAAGTCACACGCTCACGTTTTGTGTGGCCTCACAAAGAGTGTGTCATATAGAAACTATCTTTGAATAAGTTTGACATCCACATTAATCTCATGAGATTGGGAGATGCCTTTTCACATTTCTGTTTGGTCAGTACTTACTATACCAAGACATTGCCATGTACCATAGGGATGAGGTAGGTGCAGGCTTAAGAAGCTTACTGTAGGGAGAAATAAGTCACATGATATTAGAAACAGACTCTTTAAAATACCTGATTTGAGGGGTGCCTGGGTGGCTCAGTGGGTTAAAGCCTCTGCCTTCTGCTCAGGTCAGGATCCCAGGGTCCTGGGATCGAGCCCCGCATTGGACTCTCTGCTCAGAGGGAGCCTGCTTCCCCTTCTCTCTCTACCTGCCTCTCTGCCTGCTTGTGATCTCTGTCTGTCAAATAAATAAGTAAAATCTTTTAAAAAATAAAATAAAATACCTGATTTGCTTCTATAATAGAGAATTGCCATCTATTTGCTCACTGGCCAAATTTACAGCTGTAGCAAGGTGAATGAGGGTTATCTTCAAAATTGACCAGTGTCAAGACACTGCACTTGATCTTTTTCTTTTTTCACACATATACTCAAAAAAAACAAAAACAAAAAGCCAACCTCAATGTTACAAGATAAAAATTGTAATTGCAGTGGATCATAATCATAATCATTACTTTTAAAGATGTACAAAAATGCTTATTAGTTGATTGGCCATAGTAATGTTAGATATAATTCTGTGATGATGTTTTATTGAAACCTAATTATTCACTTAAAGAATTTCTTTTTGCTTGATATTTTTCTTTTCTTTTGCAGGAGTTTATTTTATCAGAAGATTATAACAAGATGACTCCTGTGAAAAACTATCAAGGTAGGAATGAGACAGCAGTGTTTTTACTTAGACTTTGAAATGTCTCTTGACAGCTTCACTTTACAGTAGTCAGGGGAAACAAAATAGAGCAGTCCTTTCAGGTGAATTTTATCCGAGTCTTTGAGTTAAGAAACTGAGGCCTCACGAGGCTGGGTGACTTGCCTGAGGTCCTGTAGCTGGTAGCATGCAGAACCGGACTGGGTCATTGTGACCCCAGAACCTCTGACCTTTGTCCTTTGTCTCTCTGCTACACTACACAGCCTCAAAGCAGCGTAGCAGGTGCAGAGAGTGGAGTCAGTGTTAGAAGTAAGCTACTTACATGGGGCTTGTTTCATTTTTGGTTAAATATCTTTAAAGGCCTAGAATGTCCATGTTGTCTAAGGGAAAGGAATTTATTGTGTCTTCAACATTGGCAGTGTGCCATACATGGATCAGGAGCCATTTTCTGTAATGATTTATTTATCTAGACCAGTGATGTTATAGGGTCAAAACATTAGAAGTAGGTCTTTTAAGACTTTGAGGTTATTTCATCCACAATTTCTTGACTCTGTCTATCCTGTATGATCATCCAGACTCTTTTCTGATATCTCCAAACACATACCTAGCAATGCATCCTGATTTTTGTAAAATTCTAAATATTAAGTTCTTTATTTCCAGATTTTGAGCTAAAATTCATCTCCCTGTGGATTTATTCTTTGTTTTCACACAGTGCTTCCCAAGTATTCCTTGAGTACCTCCTGAGTTCCAGTAACTGAGTATTATAATAGTAAATAAGACATGTATAGTACCTCCTGTAAGCAGTTTGTAATTATGTAGAGGTTACAAACATGTAACCAGGTCATTAAAATGTTATGTTATAAATACTAGAATGTTCCCCTGTTGGTTTTTATTCAGCCTGTTGGAGCCACAGAAACTAAATTGAATCTCTCTTATACATGACAACTTTTCAGTGTTTTTAAAACAGCTATGAAAATTCCCACCCTGGTCTCTTCTCTCCTCCTTGTATCTTTCTTTTCTAGCACAAACATTTTACATTCTCTGTTACATGACCTGAATTTTTTTCTTCCAAGAAAAATTGTTTTTTAGTTGTCTTGGTCACAGATCTTGGGATATCATGTTGTACCTCTGGAGCCATTTAAAAATGGGACACATTGTGGTAGGCAGCTTCTGAGATGGCTCCTGATGATCCTTGTCTCCTGTTATTCATGCCCTTGAGTGTAGACTGTACCTAACATATGGCAAATGGTGGATGTCACTTCTAAGATTAGGTTACAAATAGATTAGTGCTTCTTGCTTGCCTTCTCCTGCTCTTTCTGGTTCTCATGGAAGCCAGCTGCCATCTTGTGAGCTACTGTATGGAGAGGCCTATGTGGTGAGGAACCAAGGGAAGCCACTTCAGTGGCTGTTAAGGAACTGAAGCCCTCAGGTACCTCAGTAACCTCTGAGGAACTGAGTCTAGTCGACATGAGAGAGCGTGGAGTTCCACAGATCCTTCTTCTGTCAGTCTTACAGATGAGACCGTAGTCCCACCACATACCTCAATTTCATCCTGTGAGACACCTTTCAGTAGAGGCACCAAGCTAAACTATACCAAGATTTCTGATCCACAGAAATTCTGAGATAATAAATGTTTACCATGTTATGCTATTAAGTTTTGGCATAATTTGTTATACAGTATATAACCAATATACATAGGTAATGTGATAACTACAAAATTGTATTTCCTTCCTCTTCTGGTCACTGTTCCATAAAGGGTGAACTTCTGACAGGCCACTTTATACTGTGGGCTCATGTGGAGCAGCCAGCTCAAACCCCTTAATGATTCTCACTTAAGTTGTTATTAAAACTATGTCTCCTGTAATTTTGAAGCTGTTGCTTTTCTTGGTGTAGGGGTAAGGAGGGGGGGGGTTATTTTGTTTTTAGCCTAAATGTTGGACTACAGGTTATTCATCATCTCATTTTATTAAGTCCATCATCTTAGCTTATCAAGACATTTTGAAATCCCAGTAGTCATTATATATATTTTTTAAAATGCAATGCTAAGCCCATGAAAGAAACAGGAGGGTGAGTCCCATGTACCAGAAGCAAAGACAGAATTAAAACTCAAAGTGATATGCATACTACCTGACATTGTAGCTATCTTGGGGAGAAAAATAGAACTTCTAATAGGTAAAAGCTTTTGTATGAACATTCACTTAGGGACAAATGATGAGACCTAGGGCTTGAGTGAGGTAGGAAGTTGCAACTCATATTTACATATAGCCCCATGAAAAAGAGAGGATCCAAACTCTCCACTTATTGGCCCAGAAGACCATAGCATAATTTATTCCTGATCTCAAATCTAGATCGAGGGGAAGAGTCTTCCAGGTAAATGAAAATTACAACCTAAAATTTTGGATTTGGAATGCAAATTTAAATTATTCATGTGCTAGAAGCTCCAGCTTAAAAATTTAACATACGAATTGGTCCTGGGCCAGTGGTATCTTCCTGGTACCTGCTAGAAATAAATTCAGAAGCTCTCTTCAACAAGACAAGTCACACAAAGATCTCACAGCAAAAACAAGCCCTGTTTAAGATGAATTCATAATAATAAAAATAAGATTGCAAAAGTTAAAAGGAATCAATCCACTATGACTGGATTGATATTAATAGATATCAAAAATGGAGGTGAAATAAAAGTTTTTTCAGGCATAAAAAACAGAATTCATAGACCTGCACTTAAGGAAATGTTAAAGGAAGTCCTTCAGGAAGGAAGTAAATGATGCCAAAGGAAGATAGGGATCTACACAAAAGGATGAAGAACAGCAGGTGTGGTTACTATAAGATTTTTTCTTATTATTTAAATCTTATAAAAAGACAATTTACTTTTTAACTAAAAGTAATAAAGTAGCATGAGGGTCATAACATGTAAAATTAAAATGTTTGACATCAGTAACACAAAAGCCAAGAAGTGGGGAGAAATGGAAATGCTTACTATTTTAAGATTCTTATGCTACACATGAAACAGAGTAGAATCACTTGAAGGAAGAGTATGGTAAGTTAAAGATGTATACTTCTAGCCCTAAAGCAACCATAAAATAACAAATCACCTGGGTGGCTGAGTGGGTTAAGCCTCTGCCTTCGGCTCAGGTCATGATCCCAAGGTCCTCGG